>PVIA01001642.1:0-261694 GCA_004024845.1 Tonatia bakeri
TAAGTTTATAGTAATACCCCTATATTAATTTACATTACTTTTAAAAATTAAGACAGCACTGAGTAATTTGTTTATCCTCAAAGCATTTCTATATGATAGATAATAAGTAACTTAACTATTTACCTTCCAATGAACAAAGAAATTTTAGAAATATATACACAAAAATATTCCTATACTGTGATTAAAGATACCCTTTTCCCTTCGATAAATACAATTACAGGGGGTGATGAAGAATAAAATCCAATAATGTTTCTGGGAATATGGTAGACCAGATATGCAAAGATACCATCTCTCCCAGCAAATATTCTGGTTAAACATGGAAAAGAAAACTTTCTGAAGTATGGATACAGTGAGGATAAAGAAAAGAAACATGTACAAAATTATAAAAAAGTTTGATTCTTTATAAAGAAACAATTACTGGAGACAGCAATTGCCCTAAGGATATCCGGCAATTTCATGTGGTCTAGAACTTGACTTTTAACCAACCACAGGTATAAAGGGTTATGAGTCATTATTGGTAGTCAGTTAAACAGGAGAAACATGCACATATAAAGCAAGTAAACTGAAGAAACAAATTGCTCTGTAAGCTTTGGCTTTACCTAAAATGGCAAAAGTTAAAATAGTCTTCCATAAGAATGCTTAACCACAGGAGCACACTAATGATGGTGTTAGAATCAAAATTCATACTTCTTATTGTAAGTGAAAATCTCTAAGGTAAAAACTTAGTGTAAAGTATTCTTAGATTGATACTGCAATGGCTTCACAAGTAAAATGTATTTCCTTACAAATGGAAGACACTTAAACATGGGCCTCAAAAGCTTTCACAAATAAAGTTCCAAACAATGTAATTTGATTTTTTATTTTTAAATCACTAAACTAGTCCTCCATATTCAAGAATTAGCAGAAACAATAAATTACAAAATTAGACCCATGAAGATAATCAGTATTAATAAAATCAGGTACAGAATATAAAATCAATATTTAAAGAAATCACTTGTCTAAAGTATTATGGAGGAATAAATGTCTATAAAAATTGACCATATTGGAAAGGTTAAATAAATAGCAGTGAAAATATAATACTGAAAATAAAATTTTAATTTCTGAGTTAAAATGGAGATTAGACACACTGGAAAAAAGAATTACTAACCTGAAAGTTGTATCTGCAGAAGTTACCCAGATGAAGAATGTAATTTATAAGGAGAAAAAGATGGAAAATATGAAAGAAAGGTTAGAACACATGGAATACAAATTGGGATGTCCAATATACATCTAACAGTAGCTCAAAAAATAATATTTAAATATGTGATAGATGGGAATTTTCCAGAATTATTGAATAATACCAACCTTCTGATTCAGAGAGACCAACAAATTTCAATGAGGACACAGTTTAAAAACAAAAACTTAACATATTATCATTAAACTACTAAAAACATACAACAAAAAAAAAGTAGCCAGAAGGGAAAAAAAGATTGCAAACTATAAAGGAATAACAATTCCACTAACGCTTGCTTCTCAGCAGCAAAAATGGAATCACAATGAGACGATATCTTCAAAATAATGGGAGAAAATTTTATATCCTATGACACTGTTTTCCAATACTAAAAGTCTAATTAATAATTTCTAAATATAAGCAGAACTAAATAATTTCAAGACTCTATCAAAGAATAAATAGGTAGGTTAATTTTTCATACCAGGTGTTGAAATGTATAAATACTGTATATAATTTATAGAGTATGTACTAGCACAGGGATAGATAATGAACAAATGGGACAGAAATGATGTCACAACAACATACCCACCCATATATGGAATGGAGTACACAAACAATTGTACTGGAGTAATTTGCAATTCATATAGAAAAAATTAAAATTTGATTCCCATCTCACTCCATATACACAATTAATTTCAGATAAATATAAGATTTAAATGTAATGGGCAAAACTTTAAAATATTAAAAACACAATATAAAAGGCTATTATTTACCCAGGGTAAAAATATATGCCTTTAAAATGATATAAAAATAATTATCCATTAAAGATTTAAAATATCCAAAAACATTTAAATTAAGAATGTTTATTCTTTAAAAGAATCCATAAATACATACCAAAGAGAAGCCACAGAAAGGGGGAAAATTACAACTTATATAATAGGCAAAGGTCCATTATAAAATAACTCCTTCAATTCAACAAAACACAGGCAATCCAATAGAAAAGTGAGCACAAAGTATTGCACAGAAAAGAAAACACAAAGCACATGAAAAAATATTCAACCTATTTAGGAACCAAAGATATCCCAAGAAACAAAATGTATGATAACCCACTACTACTATTTTACTTTTGAAATGAAAAAGAGAAGTCTTACACCTTCTTTTGGAAAGGTTATAAAGCATGAGGAACCTCACACATTGCTGCTGGTGGTGTCAGTTTGCACAATCACAATCTGGCATTATCTAGTAATACTGGACATAACCCAGGCCCAGCAATTTTACCCCTAGATATATTTTTGAGATATTTTTACCACATGTGCCTTTGGAAGCATGTACAAAAACACTCAAAGCAACACTGATCACAATAGGAAACTCTAGAAGCAGTCTAAATATTTTATCACATGCAGCATGTTATAGTCATACAATGAATACTACACAGGAAGGAAAATAAATGCACTATGGCAACAGGAATCAATATGGATAAATCTCAAACATGTTGAATGTAAAAAGCAAATTACAGAAAAATAGGAGCATTATGATACTATTTGTATACAATTTTAAAAACAAAACATTAAACAACATATTGTTTAAAGATACATGCATATATGGTTAATGTATAAAGAAAAAACAACTAAGTCATTATTGTTTGTACCAGGGAAGAAGGGGAATATGATTAGGAAGTTCACAAGAATATCAAATTTTCTTATATTGTTTTATATCTTAAATGGGTAGGAGGGACATAGATGTTTATTATCATACATGAAACTATGCATTATGTATAATTTATATATGCATATTATTATTCTAAAATAATCTTGAAAGACTAATGTTTTGTGGAGTTACCCATGTCTTTTTCATTCCTTCTTATTTTGAGATTGCAAATCATGATGCAGCATCTAAAAGTAGATACATTTAATATTACATCTCAAATATATCAATGGATTACACATTTCCACTTAAAATCAAAGGTCAATATTTTAGAAAGCATTTAAAAGACACACCACTTGAAATTTTACTGCACACTCAGTGCAGTAAAATACTGCCTTATTCATGATAAAGTATGCTCTGATACATGTAATCCTACATTTCTAAATATAGGATTCTACATTTAGATTTTAAAACTTCCATTTCCAATTCTAAAACTTCCATTTCCACATAGTAACGCACCATATACTTTTGTAATGTAAAAGCTCTACACATTAGAACATGTTTTTGTTGCTGAAGTTAAATGTGGAAAGAATTTCTTCATAAAAATTGTTTTATAATCACACATATCCTAAGGCATATTTAATAAAACTAGCAATCTTAAATTCTTCCCTTATAGTCTAGACTTTTCTATTTCCCTTTACTGGCAGAAGAATCACATTTCCTTTACTGGTGCTCATGGCCTACAGAACTATTTCTACAAGAAAGATAGTGGTATTGCGGATCCACTCACCACCCATCAGGATTTATATATTCGCGTCTATATTCATGGAAATTATTACTGAAGCAACACTGTTATGTTGTTGTGTATGTGCACACATACCTGAGTGCATGTATCATGTGTTTGCACTTCATATTAAACAACAAGGATTTACCTCAGAGCTCAACTTTTTCTGTAGAGGCAGATAGTAAATATTTCAGGCTTTGAGACCACAGAGTCTCTTTTGTGACTACTCATCTCTGCTGTTGGAGCATAAAAGCAACCACAGGGAGTAGTAAATAATAGGCATGACTCTCTTTTAATGAACTATTTACAAAAACAGGCAAGCCATATTTTGCCCACACCCTAATCTAGATAATTATCTTAATTTCTCACTTTGCTGAAAAAAAGATATGTTACATGTGAATTAGGCATTGTCTGGAGCTAAATAATTACAGTCAAACTTCCTTGGGTTAGTTGAGCCCCTCATCCACTCTATTGCAAAGATGCTGGCCTGTTTTAATTCCTCAAACACAGCTAGTTCTTTCCTGATTCGAATGTCACTGACAGACACAAACTATTCTCTCTAATGGAAAAGCTTTCCCTTGACTTTTTACCAAATTAATTCTGTATACTCCTTTTTTAGATCTTGATTTGAATTTCACCTAGTTGGAAAAGGCATCACAACATTCACTCAATTTTTCCTGTATAGATGTCCATTATTCATTGTTTAGTATCTCTTTTCCAACTAGCCTGGGAGTTCCATGATGGCAGGTTCCATACTTATTTTCTTAGCCACTGTGTGTACAGCACCTAGGATATTGCCTTAGAAAAATTAAACAATAAATATTTATGGAGTGAAAAAAATAAGCTTCTTAGGATGATTTCTTTAAAAACTATATCATCAGTTTTCCACTTACAATCTCCCACTACTTCGAACTATTTACACGATAACATAAATTTCTTAGTGTGTCAAAGGCACCAGCTTCTGACAACCCTCCTAACCTCGTCCCTTCCAGCATTACAGTCTCCTCCCTCCTAGCCCTAACCCCACGCTCCACTTCAGCATGCAAACGCTTACCAAACTGAGAGCTCCAAAAGTTCTGAAATGCCCAAAACTGAATTTGCTGCTTTCTATCCTCTCTCCACAAGGTAAGGTAGTTTATCCATTTCCCTCAATTCCCCCAAATTTCCTCCTATCCCCCTGACAAAAATTTACAAAAATTATGTTAAAACTCCATTCCAAGAAGTGTTCTTCCATGTAGCTGACCCAGTGTCCAGACCCCCTTATAAAGTTGCTCACTATCTCCTTTGGAATCAATTTTGAAGCCAAGAGGGGTTGTTCTTTACTGATCACACTTATTTCCTTTTCTGTTAATTTAGAACACACCCAGTTTCTCGGGAGACTCGAACCTTGGTTTGCTCATCTGTGTAGACCCAGCCCACACACAGTGTCATCACACAAATAAAAGAAAAATTGTCCCAAACCTCTCTCAAGGAAGTTAGCATTCCAGTTCAAATGATTAAGTAACATTATGATGAACTTTAATGGAATAATAAGACTTTTTCTTGGATACTAATTATTCACCTTGTCCAGTCATCTACAAGTCTAATCCATGTGGTTGATAACATTATTTTTGTATTTAACTTAAATATTACTATGCTGTCATTCCATTTTCTTAGAAAATGTTTCTAGCCATAGCTGATATGGTTCAATGGATTGAGCGCCAGCCTGCAAACCAAAGGGTCACTGGTTCAATTCAGCCAGAGCACATGCCTGGGTTGCAGGCCAGGTCAGGTCCCCAGTAGGGGGTGTGAGAGAGACAACCACACATTAATGTTTCTCTCCCTGTCTTCTTCCCTCCCTTCTGTCCTCTGTCTAAAATAAATAAAATCTTTTAAAAAATTAAAAAAAGAAAATGTTTCTACCAAGAATGACTCTGAACTGGCTCACCATAGGCCTTTACCCCTGCCGCAAGATTTCAATGATGTCATTTCAATGTCTTTCTAAGTTTCCTAAAGAGGTCCTTAGTAGAAAACCTTAGTAGGATCTGAATTTGCATATGTTCTTCCTCATAAAGATTTAGGAAACACACACAAAAATGTAAAAATTTTGCTCAATCTGCAAAGCCATGTCCTGCATACTCTCTCAGTAAGATGAGGGTCTCTTCTTCATAAGAAATAAAAGCCTTAATTTAAAAATGAACCGGCTCAACAGCATAAAGTATTGCACAAACACAGTTACTACTATATGTTCAACTTAAATTTAAAAATCATACCAACTCCCTTTCCTCTATTAACATCCTCACCTTGTGAAATTATTTTTATCAATATTTTAATTTCACTAAGTCTGAATGAGAGAGAAATGTGGCTGCTGAAACAGATGGCTGTCACAGACTGCATGCCACAATTAAGAATTAGTACACAAGCAGAAGCAGCCTGACACACTATAAACAGTTCCTGAATACCAATGCCATCTACGCTTAGCTGTGAGGAGTAAGCAAGACCAGTTGGGGACATAATAGGTCAGTCACTTTCAACGGTCACCTGAAAAACTTGCCTAAGTACATCAATGTGAGGATTCCAGATAAGGGAGAAATGTTTGCTCTGTTTGATTTCCAGTTCTGCCCATCTGTGCTTCCTTGCTGTCACTGGCTGTGCAACAGTGTAGGGGCCTCCATGGGTTGACAAATGTTCCAGCATATGCAGCAACTGATATATCCAAGGAAGGGCATTCCATTGACACAGCATGGGCTCCAATCAATGCAGACACAGTGCCCACAGGGATATAGGATGCCCCTGGGCTCAGTGAAGTACAATTTCTACATCACCTGCATCACTGTTCTTCACTCTTAGCCTTTCTCCAAAGGGTAAAGCCTCTACCAACATATCCTATCTCCCTCTCTAAATAACATGGTTACAGGAAAAGATCTGAAATCATGCCTTATAAGAAATCTCAGCCATTGTGTCATCGTCATCAAAAGTCTTTGTTTTAAGCCTCTTCTAGTGAAAGAAGAGAAAATTCCTCCATGAACATATGTTAGGGCTAGCTAAGGAAGAGTAGAATGAACTTTTCCCAATCCCCTTGAAGTCATATTATTCTGTGTAAACTGGTCACAATAAATTCCACATTATATTCTAGAATTCCTTTTTACTTAAAATCAAAGTTTAAAAGGCTCTCAGAGACTTTGTTCCTCTTTAGGATGAGATTCACAAATAAATTTCTTTAAATAGCTTTATTACTTAATGAGAAAGGTGTTTATTTGGACTGCAAAAGAACTGGAAGGCTTTGAATGTGCAGTTATCTCTTTCTGGAGTCCCAGTTAACTCACTTACAAAACAGAAAGAAAAATACTCTCCTAATGACTTCACAGAAAATTCAGTCGGTTCTGAAATGGATAAATTTCTAAGTGGGTGTGAGACACAATTACCATAGTGTCTCCTCTGAGGAAGATGTGAAAATTCAAGTTTGAAATAAGTAAGTGAGCATGCCTCTGCTCTCACCTCCATCTTTCTGCAGAGTGTGATTTTTCTTAAAAACCCAAATGTAGACCTTTATTTTTCTTATTTTCCAGTGAGATCCATGCTTCGGGCACAAGGTGCATTTTCCTTGCTGTGACCTATGTCTTTATGCTCAATTCAGAACATTGCAACATGCCATTAGGAATATCTCAAGAAGCAAGAGGAGGGAGCAGTCTTTTGACCTTTAACGAAATGCTTGTCTCTGTGTCACAGAGGTGGCGATTAGAGGTTCTTCCTTCTGGCTATACAATTTTTCACCCTGTTAAGGATCTGAGTAAGGGAGGTGGGTTTAGAGGACAGAAGTGGAGATAGAAAAAAAATAGGTTGCCAAAGAAGTATATTCTCTAGGAATAGAAAAGAGTTCTTGAGATTACAGGCTTAATAAATTGATAATCTTCAGGCATGGGCTGGCTGCAGCATCTTGGGCCTCTCCACTGAATATTACATTAAGGTCCAATGTCTAAATTTAGAACTCCTGAAAAAAATTATAAGAATTATAATTTATAGAATTAGAGGAACAAGTAGAAAAGACTCACACAGAACAGTCCATTAATTTCCTTCTCCTACATAGAATGATTTGATATTTAGTTTCTAAAGATTTTAATAGGTGTTTATGAGGGTAGGGGAAAGGGTTTGGAAGGAATAACTTTACTTTATTACAAAACATGAGTCCCACAGTCTAGGTAATCTTCTGCTAAATCCTCTCTCTGCAGGAGATGCTATTCACAAAACCACCTAGGCTCTCTTATCCAAATATTTGCTCTGATAGACAGCATTATCATTGTTATTTAGCATATATATTGCTCTTTACAATCATATATTGCCTAATCTTAGCAGCACATCCCCAGTGAGCAGTATCATCTCTATTTGCAGATAAAAAGAATACAACACACAAAGGTTAAGTGACTTACCCATCCTGAAACAAGCACTCAGTGCTGAGCAAGAAACCGAGCTGAAGAGTGGACTACAAAACAACAGGCATCCCATCCACTAAATGGTAAACAGAGGACTCACTTCATGAACATCTGAGGAGGGGCTCAAGTTCACTTTTTTAATGCCTTGTCTCAAAGAGAGAATTAAATCATTAAATCTTGGCTTATCCTTTCCACTTTTTCAAGTTATCCCTTTTTATCCCAGCCTGAGGAAGAGTAGAGCAGTAATGCTTTCAAATCTGCAACAGTCACCTACAGCTTTGGATCAGACCTGTTTCTAAAGGCAAATTTTGCCCCATTCCCTGAAAACCCATCACTCATGCTGTCCCTGAAAGGCACAGTATTCTCCTTTCAGGCCTTACTCCACTAAGTCATAACTGAAAAACACCAACCATATCGAATCATTTCAGAACTCAAACACCTTAGTGTATGAGAATTTCCATGAATATACTTGTGTGTTTATGCACTTATTATCTGTTCCTGGGGGAAGGGAATAAGGAGAGGAGTCATTTTGCTCTTAACTATCTCTCCTGTAAGATTAGGCTATTAAAAAAGGCAGGAATTATACTCCCAATTCATCTTAAATTCTTTTTTTTTAACTCCAGTATTTCTTTTTTTTTAAGATTTTATTTATTTATTTTTAGAGAGGGAAGGGAGGGAGAGAGAGAGAGAGAGAGAGAGAGAGAGACATCAATGTGCAGTTGCTGGGGGATATGGCCTGCAACCTAGGCATGTGCCCTGACTGGGAATCGAACCTGCGATGCCTGGTTCGCAGCCCACGCTCAATCCACTGAGCTACACCAGCCAGGGGTTAAATTCTTTTTTAAAAATGCATACTATGTAAAAGAATAAAAAGGCATACTGTAAATATGTAAATAAACATAATTTTTCAACTTCTATTCAACTTAGTTTGAGGACTTAGTTTAGTGCATGCCTTTCAACAGTCCTTAATCTGATTGAATATGAGATTCAAACTCAGTAACTAAAGCCACCACCAACCTGATACACTTTGGCAAGTACAAATCTCTAGCTGTTTATTTTGTTTGGAGAAGTGATTCTCTGGAACTGTGAAGTTAAAGGAAATTCAGAGGTCATCTAGTCTATCTGACTTGATTAAGGTAATATACAGACAAATTTTATTACCTTTTAGTTTATCGCTGAGCTAGCATAAATTTTAATCTCACAACAGATACCTTCCAATCTCCTGAATAATCTCTGTAAAAGGAAATAGTTACATAGTATGTCTAGACAGTGTATAGGTCAATGTATTTCACAAAATGCATTTGTGATTTATATTTTTAAATTTCAACCAACAGTTGCTGTGATACATTATATTGTCTTTCTAAGTGGTTTTCACAAATATATGGCTTTGTGATTTTCCATCAAACAATGCCAGTGATCCTGCTGTAGTTTTGGCAGGAAGCCTATTCTAAATTTCAGACTCCATGTACATGCTTTTAAGTCATCCCATTAGATGGGTAAGTATTATTTCCCATGAGAAATGGCTGTTTCAATATCTATCTCTGGGTTTCAGGTAACAGGGATATAACGCTACATTAGGAAAAGAGGCAAAGCTTTTTCTTTTCTTTTTTAATCTAGTGAGAGACACTTGAATTTTCAATAACAGCAAAGTCCTGTCCCTCTGATAATATCAAGGAACAATTTTAGTTTGTTATCTATTGATGGATTCAAGAATCAAGGAAGAACAAAATAAACATTTGAGAACTTGCTATTAATATAACAAGGCCACAATGTGTATATTAGGGTGATAAAACCTCTAATGTAAAACACAAGTAACCCTATATCACTGCCTCAGTGTGTCATATTTATAACAGCTGATTTACCTGATTTCAGCATTTCAATTGCATCTTGATGAGCCTTGCAGGTGGTTTTGTAAAAGGCTCTTTTTCCTTGGGAAAAGAGCAGACATACGCAAATGGAGACTGGCCAGCAGACAGAATGATCTGTCAAGTCTTACTGGCAATGTTTCCCTACTCCTTAATTTCATAAAGGTCAGAGGCACTACTTTAAACAGGAGCCTATTAAAATCCTAAAAGATGGAACCTGTTCATCTCAAATACCTAAGTGGTGGATGAGAGAGAAAAAATAAGAAAAAATATACCACCACTTTGTACAGGGTTAGATGAGGCCTTGTGTGTATATATAGCTATCTGAGGGGAGGATCAAGCCCTAAAGATTTTAATTTCAGTAAAGTCATACAGAGCTAATGGAGCCACTGGCGATCAATAGCTCCCACTCTCCTGTGAGAAGGAGAGATTTATTGAGCTCTCCCCACTGATCCTGTATCAAGTACAGCCAGCAAGGCTGATCGCTGCGTCTCCCAATTCCTGCAGTGTGCAAATGACTGACTTCATTCCTAGCAGCATCTCAGCTTTCACAGCCAGCCTTAGAGTTCTCTGATAATCTCTTAATATGTCCATTGGAATATTATCTTTATGACATTAGGCTGAGAGATAAGGTAACCAATAAATCACCTCTCTCCCTCCAAGTTCAGCCCCAATTCAGGAAAAGATACAAGAGTTGGGATAATGACAATCAAAATAGTAGCTTTATGACTGGTAACCTACACCTGTCAGTTTCCTGTCCCTTCTCTAGTCTCTTAGACCCTACTCTACAATCAAATTTGATCTGCAGCACACTTATCCAGCTGCTAGTTGCCTCATGTTCAAATGCAAATCATGGGAAATTGGCCATTAGACCCTATCGTCACCAATCAGATAAAGCAATCTTCTCTGAGTAAGAGTGGAAAGAATAACAAAAAGCACTTCTCTATTACTACTACCTCTCCTAATACTGGAAGTTTTCCCACAGGACATAGTTTACCCAAATACTGGAGTCAAACCTGTATGCTTGGTCTTACTGGATATTTTAGAGACAATTATATTTAAAATCATTCATTTATTGAATGATACATATAATCATTTATAAGCACTAGAGAAAACAGTAAAGCTTGGTCCTGGCCAGTTTATTCAATGGTGATCATTTCTGCTGGCAGTATACTCAACTTCTGTTTTATCCATTGCTTCCAGAATCAGGAATGCCCTACTGTCTTCCACATAGATAAGCATTATATGCTGGCAGATATTCAAGTAATGTTTACAGAATGTTACACACAGTTCACAAATAACCTAGGTAGTTTGCTGCTCTTTGCACATGAGGAAATCAGCTTGGGTGTTTGCCACTCAAATTAAATTAAAAAAACAGTTTTCAAGAGTGAAGCTGAAATTAGACAGTCTCTGACTTAAAACACTATACTACTGCAGCTTATGTTCATTGAGCCACCAGAGGAGGGCAATGGGAGTGCCAGTCAGTAACCAGATAACTTCCAGATCCAAATACATGCATTTTGTATGTCTTTCTTCCTTTATATATACCCTTCCCAAGTGCTTCTGAAATTATACACTGAATACTATATTATCAACTAAGCTACACTTTCTAAACACTATAACTTTAGCAAATTTTACTCCAATGTTTTTTCACCTAGAATGCTTACTTAACTTGAACTTGGTTAACTTACTAAAACTTTTATCCTTAGTTTTCCCAGAATTGTAGATTTCTAAAACAAATGAAATAAGCAAGCTTATTGTACTGCATTCCAAGTGCTCACTTTGCTTTTTCTTTTATTTTTTGCACTTATTAAATTGCCAGTCCAAATTGATATTTTGAAAGATCAGATGGTTATCTTCTGCCATTCTTGGCAATTAAAAACATCAGATGAATGTCCTAATCTGTTCCTAAAATGAAAATCTTCAGATCAAAGGCAAGTTCGCTGAACAGAGGACTCAACCTTGTACTATGTGTGAGAGCCTATGAAGACCACACTATCAGGTGTATAAACAGTGTGGGTTTCTTATTATTTCATTTACAGATAAATACTTGAAACATAAACATGAATTTTCTAGTAAAGCAGAAGTATAATAACAGATTTAATACCCCATCCTCTAGGAAAGTAAAAAGTTTCAATTATTACTATTTACTGAACAATTGTGTTGTATGGTAGACACTGATATAGTTATTGTAATTCTTATTTTGTGCACTAGAAAATTGAAATATGAAGAGATTACATAACCTGACATTATAACAGTGAATTGTAGAGCCAAGATTTCACTCCATATCCTTTTATTTCAAAGCCCATATTATACCAACTATTGTACAAGGTTGGCCATCATCAACAACCTGTTACATCATCAACCTGTTGTAAGATTCTAGGTCAGGTTCTGTCTCTGTTCAAAGTACCTGAAAGGAGGAATAAGAAAGACATTCTTAGAAGTTGTATAAACTTTGAGAATTAAGACATTTTAAAATATAGCTGTACCTATTGAATATATAGTTATATATACTTAAGCAAATAATTTATAGAAGAAAATTTATTTTTTGAAAAAGATGTATTAAGTCACTTTCTTTTCAATCAAAGTCAAGGAGAAAAAAAAGTCCACCAATAGAAATGACCATTTATTGGAGACCTATTATGTGTCAGGAGCTTAATGTCCATTATCTTATTTCATCCACAAGAACTTTATGTCAAGATGTATTATAATCCCTTTTTAAAAACAACATGAACAACAGAAAAGAACCTAAGACTCAGAACAATTAAATTACTTGACTAAAGTAACACAGAGTAGGGGCAGAAGGAGACATATTCAATTCCAATCTGTCGATTCCAATGCCAAAGTTTTCTTTACTCCAATATGCCAACTCTGAATAAGCAATAAGCACCAAATGAAATATACAGAAGCATACATAAGCTCACTATACAACACCAACACCAATACTGACTCAGAACAAGTTTGTGGCAAACAGCCACTTGAATATTGCTTACAAAAAGTATTTTCTGAAATATAGTAGTTACTACTTTTTATTAGGTAAAATTTTAATGACACAAATGATATGAAAAACTATAATATATTGTCACTGTCACTTTCAAGAAGAGAAATAAGACATAATAATTACATCTCATATCAAAAAAATGTAAATAGCTATCATGGCTATATTATAAGACTAGACAGTATGTGATTAATTATTAATAAGTGGCATAGAGCTGCATTACCCAAAGTACAATACCCACACATTTGTGGCAGCAAAATTATGCTAGGTGGCATAAATGCAAATAATTTTTTAATTATGTTTTTATGTTTTGATTAATTGTCTAATTATGGCCAGTGATATTAGTTTTTCTGTTACAAAAGTATTGAAGTTTCCTTTTAGGCTAAAATTCTCCTTGATTAATCATTTTAGGACACTATTTAACAGGATCTAACTAAACCTGAACATACATATGAATACCTTATGACCTAGCAATTCTATCCCTAGTTATATACCCAACAGAAGTGTGTGTGCATGTATACCAAATGGTAAATACAAGAAAACAGTCATTGCAGTTTTATTTGCAATAGTCCCAAGCTAGAAACTAACCAAATGGCTATCCAGAGTTGAATAAAGGAGTAAATCTGATATATTCATATAATGAAAGCTAATTCAGTAATGGAAATGACTATACAAAATATGGATGAATCTTATAAATATTGAGAGAAAGAAGTCAGGCACAATATCTAATGAAATGGAAAACACCTAGAAAATAGCAGGCATTCGGTGAATGTTAGTTTGGTTTTTTGAGTATCATTTGTAGTAGTGTTGCTGTTATTGTTATTCATTCTCTTAGCATTCACGGATGAACCCTTCCTTTACTCGGCAGCAGCATGACATTGTCTTTCTGAGACACTTCTCTACACTCGCCTTCAAGGAGTGATGCAGCTGTCTTGATGATTAATGGCTTTATATCAGACATTTCATTAATGGAGTGACTAAGTTAACATAGGCAACAGTATGGCCTTTTCAAAAGATCCCATTAAACTGGGAATATAGGGAGAGAAGTTTCTTTCTTCCTCTATTGTGTCCTCTTCTGCATCCTTACACTGAAAAGTAAAACCCAAGGTGCAAGTGGAAATCACGAAAGAAACACAGTTAATCCAACATAACTGAAAAGAAGTAAGAAAAGGAGAAATGAAACTACTATTGTACACAGAATATATAATGGTTTGCATAGAAAATACTAAAGACTATACAAAACCAATATACAAAACAATTACTAGAATTAAATTAATTTACAAAGGTCATAGGATACAAGGTCAATTCAGAAAAATCAATTATATTTCTATATAGCAGTAGTAAACAATTAAAAATGCTGACTTGTTAATAAATTATTTAGTGGTTTTAAAAACATATAATATTTAAAAATAAATAAGAGAAGAGATAACCATGATTTAGAGTAGAAGATTCTACATTATACATGTCAGCATTCCCAAAATTTATCCATAATGTCACAATTACAATCCAAATCACAGGCTGTTTTAGTCAAATGGTCCAATTGGTTTACAACTGAATGTGGAGAAGTATCTATACTAGCCTAAAGAAACTTGTTCAAAAACAGTAGTGTTGGGAGAATGGTTTTTTTTAGTATCATTGCCTGTTAACAAGATTTACCATAAACTTACAGCAATTGAGATAATGTAAAATTGACATTAAAGTAGACAGACCTATAAAATAGAGTTCTTAAGAGAAAACTTGCAATACTATTGTACTAATTTTCAACAAGTACTCTGAATCTATTCAAATGGGGAAAAGACCTCTTTTAATGGCACTGGAATAACATTAAAAAAGTAAACCTTGGCTCCTACCTCAGACCACATACAAATATTAATTCAAGATGAATCATAAAGGTACATGCAAAAGGTAACACTATAAATCTTTTGAAAGTAAACATTAAAGATGATTATTGCAACTTTATGACAGCAGAAATTTAGTGAGAAGATATGCAAAAACAATAAACATGGAAAACAAAACAAATTGGACTCTTAAAATTAAAAACTGGTAACCAAAAGATATCATTAAGAAAGTGTAAAAAAAGCAACAGATCAAAGAAAATATTTATTACATATATATCTGACAAAAGATTTGAATTCAAGATATATAAATTCTTAAAAATAGAACACACATTCCAATTAAAAAATTTGGATTAACATCTGAATGGAAATGTCTCCAAGGCTTGGGCAATAAGCTCATTAAAAGGCACCCAATGTCATTTTCACCAGAAAAAAAGGCCAGTGAAAACCATAATACTCTATTTTATACCCACGAGAAGAGTTATAATCAAAAAGACAAACATGACCATATGTTGGCAAAGATGTGCAGCAACTAGAACTTTCAGATATTGCTAATGAGGTCAGAAGATGATTCAACTACTTTGGAAAATTATTTGGTAGTTTCTTATAAACTTATAATGACCTTACAACCAAGAATTTTCTTTCCTATATGTTTACTCACAAGAAACCAAAACATATGTTCTCAAAAAAAACTTGTGTAAAAAATTTCTTAGGAACTTTATTCTTAATAGCCCCAAATTTAAAACAATTCAAATGTCCATCAATAGTGGAGTGGAATTTGCCAAAACAATTTGTAGTATATTCATACAATAGAATATTGTTCTAGAAAAGAATGTTTTAATTATATAAGAAACAATAGAGATGAATCTCAAAACATTATATCGAGTAAAAGAAGCCAGATACAAGTGAATCATTCCATTTATATGAAGATTCGAGAACAGATAAAACTAACCTATAGTGATAGAAATCAGAAGAGTGGCTTTCTCTGGTGCAGAATGACTGGAAGAAGGATCAAGGAAACAGTCTAAGATGATGAAAGAGTGTTCCATCTTTACTGGAGTAGTGTTTGTACAAACAAACATATATATGTATGTATGTATGTATATTAATATATATATATATAAAATCAGAGTCACTAACTGAATTGTACATTTATTAGTATATTTTCCCTAATTAATATTCTTAAATATAATGAGAAAAACATTAGCTGGTTCTGATACACTACTAAACACTGCTCCAATGACTCTGAAAAACCTTTCAGCAAGCTACACTGAAACTGAATGCACTCACATGCTTGCATCTGGATATTCCGCCTTAGGTATATGAGGGGTGACCACTCCACGAAAAGGGAATTATCTTCTGGAAGGTGGGCCCCTTGTAGTACACGCTTTCCCAGCTAGGTGAATGTTCTAGGAACCCAGCAGTATCAGTGTACCAGTTGGTGGTGTTGTGAGAGGCTGCATTCAGCTTCAGGGAATTTTTTCTGAAGACTCTTTCGTCACTTTGGCCCATTTCGTGATGGGTGATTTATAAACACACCTGCCCACACCTTGCTGAGTGTTAACCAGTTTTTTAGCAAAAGTGGTGTGACTCCCATGCCTCACCCTCTCTATTCATCCAACCTTATCCAGAGAGACTTTTTTTGTTTTCCCAAATGAAAAAAGTCCTCAAAGGGAAATGCATTTCAGTTGTGGAAGATGTGAAACAAAAAAGGCAGAAGCACTAAAAGGCATCAAAATTGAGTTCAAAAACTGTTTTTGAGCAGTGGGAAAAACATCTTGAGAGGTGTATTGCATCAAATGGAGAGTACTTTGAAGGTGGCTGAAGTTTAAACATGTAAAAATAAATGCACAATTTTTTATAAATAAATTTTAGTTTTGGGGTGCCCTCTCACATAACCTGCAGTAATGAGTCAAAGTGTTCACCAAATACATGTACAAAATTTTTCACAACATATTCATAATATCCCAAACTGGAAACATTCCTTATGTCTTTGACGGTATAATGGAAATTGCGATGTGCTTATAGAATGATATTCTAAACATCAATGAAAATAAATAAATTATTATGATGGATCTCACAATGTTGAGTAGAAGAACACAAGAGTGTAAGTTATGTTGTTTCATTTCAAAAAATACAAAATCAATATCTAGTGTTAAGAATCAAAATAGTGCTTATCTTCGGAGGATATTAGAGACCAGGAATGTCATAAAGGTACTTCCTGAAGCTAGTAATATCCTTTTTTTATTGGGTTCTGGTTACATAGAAACATTTTCTTGTAAAAATGCATTGACCTGTACACTAATGCATTTTATGTATACTATACTTCAATAAGAACTTTAATTTTAAAAATCTCTGGTAAACCAGAGAAATATATTGCATGCTTTGGTCACAAGGAGTCATTCAAAACTGTCATGAAACCATATAGCATGAATTCATCTGCCTAATGGTTAGTAAAAGTGATAGAAGACAGGTGTGATTTTTAAAATCTTGTTTGCCTATACTTCAGAAATATGTTAATTTTTACTTAAGCATCTGGCTATTTCAGGTGCCCCTGTGGCAAGACCAAAATTTACGGTTCTGTTGTTGTATAGGCCACTTGTTTATATGGAGAATTTTATGGATTAGTTCCCCAGGCTTCTGTCAGTATTACTGTTGGAGTTTTCTCTGTTAATTATCCTTAGGGACTTCAGTGTTCACACAGATGTCAATTCGGATGGGCCAGAATATATCTTTCTGAAAGCAATGGACTCTGAGTTTTAACCAGATGGTTGAGGCAAGTTCCCTGAAGGCCAGGCTCATTCTAAACTTTGTCTATGGATTCAATTTGTGAATAGGGTTCCATTTTCAAATATTTAATCTTTTTTATCCAATTATTAGTTTCTTAAAATTCTTCTCTTATAACATTTTTTAAAATTTCATAATAAATGCCTACATAAATGTGAACAATTTTAAGATTTACCATATACTGAAATTTTTCCTGTCTTTTATATAATTAATATGTTTAATCATTACAACTAATCTATGCAATAGAAACTATTACAATTATCCTCACTCAAACAATAAAATGAAGCATAAAGAGTGAATAACTTGGCCAAGGTGATATGGAAGACAGAAGACAATGTGAGGACCTCGGTTCCAGTGTCTACACTCTTAGCCATTATGTTAAATTATTCTCAAGTCAAGGGTTAAAAAATTGTAAATGCGCAGGAAATGTGCTCAATTATGTGCTCTCATTGCTGAAAATCTGTATATCATCTTGATAAACATATTTATATATGGAAATGTCTGATTCCCTATAGATAGTGTGAATAATAATAGTGCCTAAATAATAGCTTTAGTTTAAAAATTACATGAGATAATGCATGTAAAGCACTTCATAAAAAACTGGCACATATTAAGAATTTAACAAATATTAACCAGACAATTATCATCATGATTCTCATTTATAGTATTTAATTATTGTTCTGGGAACTAAAATCTCTGCATTACTTATAAAAGATACACTTAAAAAGAAATTTGTGTATGGAGACCCAGTAAACAGGCACTGTGGCTGAGCTTCTTATTGTAAAGGTCACCCATGCCAGGTTATTGGACACCAAAAGAACCTCTGACGTCTTTATTTCTGTGCATCCAAATCCTCCAACCAAGAATACCCCACACCAGCATTGTCACTACATGCCAAAAAACATAGTGGAGAATCTCAGGGATCTTTTTCCAGAGCTCACTTTATTTTTTTAACTTGACTTGTCCCTTGGATTATTTTTCAACTTCAGTAGAAATTAAAACCAATGAACTATTTTTTCCACGACTTAAATCCCATCTTCTACAGAAAGATAATCCAGTGTGTTAAATTAATATATAAACATTATGTCCAGAATCTTTTTTCCTATTAACTTTTACTACATTGAAAGGTAAATGCAAATGCTACTTTTTCTTTAGATTAAAAGTAGATGACACTGTGGACTCACTTTTACTCGTTGTAAGTGATGTACTCTAAGAAAATTCTCAGCCAGCATCACAGAGAATACAAACAGGACTCTTAGTAACTCTGGTGTATTGCTAGGCAGAACAGGGACTTGACCTTGCAAACCCAAGAGTCCACTGGACTTGACACATGTGTACCAACTATTAAAGAGCAATAACAGTGGTATGGATGATTAACATTTTTCTCTTGCTGCCTTTCTCTTATTATCTTAAATTTCACTGAGAAGGGTAATAAAGCAAATATATATATATATTTTTTCTTTTAATTACCTTCTTCAAATAGTTTCCATAAATAAATAAAAAATGATATCCCTTGTACCTCTGAAGGGCTGGGGATCAAAGAAGCAGCTCCCGGTTATTGCTCTTGTGATTATTATGAAGCCAGCTGTTGAGTATATACAATACTCCAGAAATTATTCTGGAGTAGTAGTGGAGAACTACTCCAGAAAGTAGTTCTACTTTATACACTCTTCCAATATATATTCACAATAACCTCCATAGGAAGGTAAAATAACCTATTGCCATTTAACATCTGACATAACTGATACTCAAAGAAGATTGTGGTTTCTCAGACTGAAAAACAGGAGGATATGGGATATGGACCTTTAACTGACTCATTTTGGAGAATGTTCCCTTTTCCCACTGACAAATATGTCTAAATTCTTTAAAGTTTGGGTGAGTGTCAATGACATTATTTACACTGGAATAAATGACTCCTAATTTTGACCAATGTAGTAAAAAATAGATTCCCATTCTGTCTCTCCTACCCTATGTGTCATTGTCCTTTGCTCCAAGTGCCAGTAGTATAATCTTCTTTCTTCTTACTTACAGCCTCTAGAGAGGGTTACCAACTTGGATACCAGAGCAGTACTCTGCCCATCCATAAAGCAGGGAATCCGCTTTCTCCATGGTACCATACGTTACGGCCAGAAAGTTTAATAAACACTCTTAGTCTACCCTTATCCCACAGCCTGAGTCTTTCTGAGCTCTTGATGAAAACCTGTGCTCTAGAGATTATGCTTCTAACTACTCTTTCCATTCAGGCTCAAAAATGACAAAAATACTCCACAAGTGCAGAGACCAACCTTCATCATGTTCCTTCTATTGCTCTTAGGTCCTCATCTTTTCAGGGGCTGTTCCTCAGGTCTCTGGACAGAAGCTACCATACAAATCACACAGTGAATCCCTTTCTGGTTCAACCAGTCAAATAAGTCCAGAAAGAACCACTTTCATTCCTTTCATGTTCTCTAAATTTAACACGGGGCCTGGTGCATTACAGATGCTCACAAAATGTTAGTTAACTGAGCTAATCTAAAACAGTTATTTGGAAAGCAGAAAAGAGGCTGTAAGTGAGAGGTGAGAGCTACCCTTGGGAACAATATGTGGATGTAAAAGATAAGGGAAAGGTGCAGAAAGGATGACTGTACTTTTAGATTGCATGAGTAAGCTCAACTATGTGTCCTTAAACAGTAGTGGGAGTTCAGAAATATGATCCCATGTGTCAAAAAGTGATAGGGTACTGCGTTCATATTTGAACATGCTGATTTTGAGATGCCTGTGGGACATTCAGGGGTGGGTAGGGTTGGTGTCCAATATACTCTGGAGCCTAAGATACAGATCAGGTCTGGAGGAGTAATGAATTGTTAGTCGTTATCCCTCAGATACTATTTAAATCCAGGGGACTAGATAACATGGTCGGGAGAGAGGGAAGAGCAGCAAAGGTAAAACCAAAATCTAGGTTTCTTCTCTCCTGTTGCAATGTGCTCTCCACCAAGCCTTTCAAAGGGGACCTTATTCCAAGACTAAAGTGAAGAATATATAAATATTAAATCATTAGTAATGGAATCTTGCAATCAGTGAGCAACCAGCAGACTTCAAAACACACGCCCCCTACCTGCCATGTATTCCACTGAATTACAAACCAGCAAATTAGCTTTCCTTCTTTATTTTATTCCATAATTCTTATCACCATCTGATATACAACATATTTTACTTAATGCTTTTTGTCATCTATGCCTCTCCAGTTGATTAAGACCATAAGAAAAGGGAATTTTTTTTCTTTGTTCACTGATTAGAACACCTTTGATGCTCATCAAATATTTATTGTAAGGGAGAAAATAAAAACTGCTCCTTCTCCCGGGATGGCAGGTAGTACTGACATGCTCTGAAAGATTTAGCAAACTGTTTGTCCTGTCTCATTTCAATGGAGTTTCACACCTTATTAACATTGTAACATACAGTCAAAAGTCATTCTATTACACAGTTTCTTTATTCTAATAGAGAAGCTATCAGAACATAGATAAAAAGAATTAGCTGGCCTGTAATTAGACTTCTGGGACACTAAAGGATAACTGTTTCAGTTTCAACAGCCTATACTAAATACTGTATTCCATTGACAAAATGAAAGAAGTGGCATTAACATGCACTTAAACCATACATGTTTGTTAAGGATTTCCCTGTTCATTGGCAGTACAAGCTGTTTGCAAAGCTCTTCTGCAAAGTATCCTACCATAATATATAGCATGGATGGAAGACATTCCTTGAAGGAATTGGCATTCTAAAAGCAATTTAATTGGTGATTATCCACAATACTGGCTCATGCATTAAAATGTTTAAAAGCTATTTCAAGGAATTCTGATATACTGGTTTGTTGTTGATGATGTGGTTTTTCAGTTCAGTATGATTTTCTTTGAAAGGGGCTGGGTGTCAGACTGTATTGTCAGACATCTCATCACTCCCGAGGGCTCACTGTCTAATTCTTCTCTCCTAAGTCAGAACTCTAGGACCATACATCCAGAAGCTTCAGCCATGCAGCTGACAGCATTTCCAGACCCAGAACCATTCTGAGAATGCCCACAAAAAACTCAGAACACTGGAATTCTCTCCACTAGCTGAGAAAGTACTGACATTAGGTCAGGAGGGGTCCATCTCCACCACCTCCACATGTAGCAGGCCTCAGTACCTCCTTGGGCCACTGTGCTCTCTGGGCTTCCATTTTGCTGCCTACAGTCTTTTTCTCCACACACAGAGAAGCCAAATTATCACCTTCGTGATCAATTCTGAATCTCTCTCTTCCACGTAATTCAACAAAAACTGGGTATAAGCACCTCTAGCTTTCTTACTGTTCTTCAAATTCGGATAAAGTCATTCTTGCTTCAGACATTTCTGTATTTGCTGTTCCTTCCCCCTGAATAAATAAGATTCTTACTACCTATTGTCAACAAACCACATTCCATAAATTACCCTTTATCCATTGCTATTTCTTTGCCTTTTATACCCCGTCCCTTTGAATATCCAGTATCAGGGGAGAAGATCTCTTATCTCTTGCTTCCTGGAAAAGAAGAGATATAGAGGAAAGAAAAGAGAGATAAATGGAGGGAGGGAAGGAAGGGAAGAGAAAAAAGAGGAAAGAAGGAAAGAGTCATTCACTTTTTTTAATTAAAGAATAATTAAATATTATGTATTAATGTATATATTAGTATATTAAAGTCCAAGTCTCTTATACCTCCCCTAACATACATACTTCTTATCTTCCTTTAAATTTCATCCCAAATAGTTATATGACAATGCTTTTATTTTTAAATATTGGGTATTCATATTATTATAACCATGTAAATAAAACATTTCTGAATCACAAAGTATACTAGGATCAAGTTTATTTTCTTATAAAAGTCCTCTCTAATTTTTGGATGTAATAATTGTTTTGTTTCCTGTTTTCTTACTTGTCCATGTATTTATCTCTAATTTATACCCAAACTCTCAAACAGAACACTGACATCCCTTGCCACTTAATCAAATATCTTGAGATTTTTTTCCCCTTTTGAAATATCCACCCTGAAGTCCTCCCATATTCAGTCTCTCAGAACTTGTTTCCAGATCTTTTACACAGCCATGGTCTGGAAGCCCCTTCAGCATCCTGTTATAAATTCCCCTCCTTTCTCTCCTTTGTTGGACCTCTGTTTCTTGAAATAGCTTTTAGGGAATTTACATTCAAAATCTAGATTTTTTAAAGACATTGTTATATTGTCTTTGTTTCCAATATTACCATATGTCCAATGCTGCTGTGATTTTAATTCTTTAGTGAAACCTTACTTTGTATGATTGCTAGATCAACTCTTTCTAGAATCTTTTAGGGCCTTCTCTTTATCTCTGGCATTATAATTCACAACGGTCAAACTTGTTTGGATATCCCCTGTGCTGGGCATTAGTCTAGCCCTTATTATTCCAGAAACGGATGCCCTTCAGTTCTAAGAAATGTTCTTAAAACTTTTAAATTTTTACTTATGGATTTATTTAATTTATAATTTAATATAATCATTATCATGAGTTTGATTAAATTTTATTATAAGCCAAATTTTTATATACCCAATACTGAAAAATAAATTCCTACTCCATCTGTGACTCACCCTGCTTAAAAGAAACATGCTCCAACATGCAAGAACTTCATGGTTTTGCCATTTCTTAAGACTAAAAAGTCTTAAGAGCTTGAGATGTCTGCCACTTGATACCATCAATACAAAAAAATCTGACTTTGAGCTGATAGATAGTATATTGATGTAAAATCAAGCGCTCTGAGTACTTCCTAATGGCCTCTCTTCAAGGTTTTTTTGTCTCAACCCCACTGGCTACCAAGAGTTTGGGGAAGGAGGAGGCAGTTTCGCACCTAACTGGCAGACCTGTGGTTCACCAACAGTGTCTCTCTTCCTGGCACCAGAGGGTGCCACTATCTGGGGTCCCCTGCATAATTGTTTTTCTCATGTTATCTTAAATATACTGTAGTTTATATTTTAAGGTGCCAATGTAACAACTTTTTTTGCAGATATTCTCTTTGACTTTGATGACACATATTCAAATATAAAACAATAGGACTTTTTTCTTGTAATTGTACTATTTTTAATTAATATAGCATACTTTATATTGTTAGTAAATTATCTATTGCACTATTTTTTCATTAACTATTCTCAGCTTTTTGTACTTCCAAATAAGCTTACATAGGAAATCTTTTTCAGGCTCTAAAATAAATTCCATTTGGATTTTGATTTAAACAAGTTAACCCTTTATTTAATACCTTTCAATACTCAATCTTGCTATCCAAAATATGACATCTTTTTTTCTATGTATTAAATCTTTAAGGTCTTTCATTTATAACTTTAAGTTTATAACTTTCCTCATATAAGTAGCAAATCTGTTTAAATTTATCTTCATGTTACTATGAATATGAATTTATTATTGTATTTTATTAGGGTGTTTATAGTTTGTTCATTCTGGTTACCTTTGTTCTAAATGTTTTTCAGTTTATTTTCTTTTGTTTTCTAGTAGATAATTTAAGTAATATACTTTGAGTAACAATGGGGTGTCATTCTTCCTAACAATTTGCATCTTATTTCTATGTGTATTGCTAGAATTTCTAGAGTAACATCTAATAAAGGGTACAATGGTAGGAATCTTTAACTTGCTCCTGATGTCAATGGCAAACACTGCAGTGTTTCTCAGTGCTTGCTCATAATGATAGCTGATGAGCGTAGAGCTCTTACCTAGTGGCAATTAAACTTATTTTCAACTAATACCTTGTTCTTATTTCTGTTGATTTTTTTCTATCTGCTGTTTCTGTTTTACTTTTTTTTACTTTCTTATTTTAGAATTCTACAATAATTTGGATTTGATAGATCATGTTTTTATCCTACCATTATGTTTAAATTCATTATATATATAAATTTATATTTTTAATATAAAATGAAATATAGCTACTATTAATTAATCTTTGCTAATAGTTAACAGATATTAATTCATTTATTCATCACATAATCCTCTGAGAAAGGCATTACTGGTTAAATTTTATGCAGAAGAAACTAAAGTTTAGAGTTAATTTAAGTAATTTCTCTAATGTAATCCAAGAAGTAAAATTCA
Source organism: Tonatia bakeri (assembly GCA_004024845.1). Lineage (NCBI taxonomy): Eukaryota > Metazoa > Chordata > Mammalia > Chiroptera > Phyllostomidae > Tonatia > Tonatia bakeri. The sequence goes on from PVIA01001642.1 coordinate 24,640, forward strand.
TATTCTTGTTGGTTTGATTCCAAAACTGTGTTCTTACCTGATATACTATGCACAAAAATACTAATTTTTATATACTTTTTTATTCTCAGAAAGTTCACAGAAATTTTACTTTTATTTTTTTGCAATAATTGTTCAATTTCATTAAGTTTCCAGGTAACAATCAAATGATCTTCTAATAATGGCAATTTTACCTTCATTTTCCTAAAATTTACTCATGCTTTCCTGTTTTACTGATTTAAGTAAAACAATATTAAATAATAGTTATAATAGCAGGATCTTTTGTTACAAACTTGATTTAATAAGGGTTTCTTTAGTGTTTCATTGTTAAGTATACCTTGGCTGATGGTTTGACAAAGAGATGATTTATCATACTGAGGAAATATCCTTCTATTTCTAGTTACTTAGAGGTTTTATTTTTAATAAGATGAATACTAAATTTCACTAAATGTCCTTTTACAATTTTTCAAGAAAATAATAAATATTTCTCCTTGATCTTTTAAAGTTATTAAAGCTTAATAGGGTGATAGATATAAGACTATTATTTCCTTTCTAACACATTCAAAGACATATGCTGTTAAGGGTTATTTGCAAGTGCATTATTTGGTGTTTTACCCCTTTTTCAATGTGTCAAATGAGTATGCAGTTTTTACTTTTCATTTTTCGTGTTAGTTAGGTTTTGGAAGTGTAATCATGGTAGTTACTTAAAATTAATTTTAAAGCTTCACAATATATTTTGTACTCTTCTGTGAAACACAGAAAAAACAAGGCATTGCTTGTTGCTTTAAAATTTGAAGTAATGTAAATTTCAAGTCCTTAAATATCAAGGTTAAAACAATGTGATACCCATGCAAAAACTACATCAACAAAGGAATAATGTGGATTCAGAAGTTGTGTGAAGATAATTCTTTGATAATTACTTATATTTGTATTTATTTTACTATTCTGGTAAAGCTTGAACATTTGACAGATTTGTTTATTTGTATTTCCTAGAAAATTATATAGTACTCTGTTACAGCAAGACTTACAAATTGAGTGTTATCAACCTAGGTCATATATATATATATATTTATTAATATATGTTAATAGGTTATATAAATACATATAACCTCAGGTTGTATACATACTATGGGTTAGATTAGGTTATATGTATAATCTAATATATATATATAGGTTATATAGATATGAATTGATATAAATATATATTTAAATCAGTCCTGTATCTGTAGTAATATTCCTATTCTTTTCTCTGTATTTGTATACATCTTTTATATCAGTACTTTTGCAATGATCAGGAAAAGTTACTTGTCTTTAGATTTAATTATTATTTGTACTGTTTTTTGTTTTTATGTCCTATTCTTATACTAATTACTCCATCCTCCATCAAGTTGGTTAATATTGTAAATTCATTGCTTTTTTCTTATAATATTAATAATTATTAAAGTTATAAATTAGTGTCCAATATAAAACTTTTAGATTTAAATGATAACCTTTATACAAGGTGATCCATTTTATGGTTTTGTCTATTGAATCCTTACTGTTGATATTACCATATTTTAGTCTGCTTTGTATTTAACCAACACCTTACCCACTCTTTTATGTTTAAACTATCTTGGTCAATTGGTGTTAGTAATCTCTCTCTTAGATGATGTGCAATTTGATCCAATCTGAAGGTCTTATTTTCAGTTGAAGAATTTAAGATATCCCTATCTTTTGTCAAAATACGTAGGTTTTTTCCTTTCATATTTGTGATGCTTTCTTAAATTCTATACTTTATTTTCTGTTTTAGTTCAGATTTTGTCAAAGTGCCATAATCAAGTTTATCTAGGAGGTGACCACAGGAAGTAGAAGTGAGGGATTTATGGAATGAATCAAAGGATTGTTCCACTGAAAGACGTGGACACTGGGGATTTTATCAGCTGACTCCCAGTCCTCATTAGATGAAAGTTATCTCTGAGGGTGTTAATTTCTTGTGATTTCTTTTCAGCTGTTGGAGCAAATTCCTGTAGATCTAGAGAAAACTCTCAGGCAAAGGTGAAGGAAGGTAAGACAAAAGGGAGCTTATTGTGAAAAGCTGTATATGTGGAAACTGTCCACTGGGGATCTGGTTACCCCGGCAGTAGACCAAGAGGATATGGCGCACTAAACAGGATCTGCTACACAGGGTTTGAGGGGGTGCTCCTCATTTTACTTTCCTAATAAAATGTGCACACATATTATCTTTAATTCCACAAATACATACATTGATATTTTTAAATACTTCATAGTGTATGTTTCCAATTATCATCATCAACAGTAAAACTCCCACTACAATATAATCAAAAGGGCACATATTTGAACTCTCTTCACCTTGTTCTCTATACCACCTCTCCCTTTTTTGAAGGTACAGAAAATTGTAACCTGGAATTTTAAACCACTTACTATTAGATTAGTATTAATGTATGTTACACAGCCAGTTCCTGCTTTATGATGGTTTAACTTTTGATTTTTCAACTTATTGGTGATTCAGAAGTGATACATATTTAGCAGAAACAGTAATTTGAATTTCATGTTTTCCCAGGCTAGTGATATGTAAAATGATACTCGTGATTCTGTGCAGAAGCAGCAAGATAATTTTGTCCAATTTTAAGCTAATTTAAGTATTCTGAGCACATTTAAGGTAGGCCAGGATAAATTATGATGTTTGATAGGTTAAGTGTATTAAATGTACTTTCAACTTAAATAATATTTTCAATTTATTAAGACACAATCTCATTGTAAGTTGAGAAGCACCATCCATAATTATTTGCAATATGTCCACTATGTTAAAAAATCTTAATTGTAATAATTCAACCTAATTCATTATTATTTATTTTCATTTAGCTTTGCAGTTGGTAATAATATACCTATAAACACTTATTTTATTTATTTCATTTTTAGATTTTGTTTTTATTATTTTTAACTTTTTTTTAATGTTGTTCAAGTACAGTTGTCCCTATTTTCCCCCAACACTTTTCCCCAACCCCAACCATCCATGCTTCCCACCCTTGATACTACCCACCTTTGGTTTTGTCTATGTGTCCTTTATACATGTTCCTGAAAACCTTTTCCCCTTTTCCCCCATTATCCCCTCCTACCTCCACTCTGGTTACTGTAAGTTTGTTCATTTCACTGTCTCTGGTTATATTTTCATTCCTTGTTTTGTTGATTAAGTACCACTTGTAGGTGAGCTGGAAGCAACCTAAGTGTCCATCAGTAAATGATTGGATCAAAAAACGGTGGTACATTTTACACGATGAAATACTATGCAGCAGAAAGAAAGAAGGAGCTCCTACACTTTGTGACAGCATGGATGGAACTGCAGAGCATTATGCTAAGTGAAATAAGCCAGGTGGTGAAAGACAAACACTTACTTTACAGATCTGCCTTAAATGTTTTATCAGTGCTCTTGTATGATTTTACATATGAATGCTATTTTGACTATACATTTTTCCTAAACTCTTTATATTTTTAATTATATTTTATTGATTATGCTATTACAGTTTTCCCATTTTTTCTCCCCTTTATCCTCCCTCTGCCTTGCATCACTGCTGCCCTCCAGCATCCCTGCCCCTTAGTTCATGTCCACAGGTCGTGCATATAAGTTCTTTGGTTTCTCTGTTTCCTATACTATCCTTAACCTCCCCCCACCCCGTCTGTGTTATGGCTACCAATTATGCTTTGCATTCCCTGTACCTTTCCCCCTATTCTTCCCCTCACCCTCCCTACTGATAACCCTCCATATAATCTCCATTTCTCTGGTTCTCTTCCTGTTCTAGTTGTTTGCTTAGTTTTTGTTTTTTGCTTTTTAGGTTTAGTTGTTGATAGTTGTGATAGTTTGTTTTCACTTTACTGTGCATAGATTTCTTCATCATTTTCCTTAGATAAGTTCCTTTAGCATTTCATATAATAAGGGCTTAGTGATCATGGATTCCTGTAACTTGACCTTATCTGGGAAGCACTTTACCTGCCCTTCCATTCTAAATCAGAGCTTTGCTGGATACAGTAATCTTGGATGTAGGTCTTTGCCTTTCATGACTTCAAATACTTCTTTCCAGGCCCTTCTTGCAGTCAAGGTTTCTTTTGAGAAATCACCTGATAGTCTCATGGGAACTCCTTTGTAGGTAACTGTCTCCTTTCCTCTTGCTGCTTGTAAGATTCTCTCTTTATCTTAATTTTGATGTGGTAAGTGTGTTCTGACCTTCCTGGACTTCCTGATAGTTTATTTCCTTCACCATATTGGGGAAGTTTTGCTTCATTATTTGTTCATATAAGGTTTCAACTTCTTGTTCTTGTTCTTCTCTTTCTGGCACCCCTATGATTTGGATGTTAGAATGCTTAAAGTTTTCCAATAGGTTCCCAAGCCTCTTCTAATCTTTTTAAATTCTTGTTTCTTCATTCTCTTCTGATTTGATGTTTATTTCTTTTTGTTCCAAATCATTAATTTGAGTCCCATTTTCCTTCCCTTCACTCTTGGTTCCCTGAATATTTTGCTTTATTTCACTTTGGGCAGCCTTCATTTTGCAATCGAGCTTAATCAGTTCTGTGACCACCCAGATTACCAGTGTTTTGAACTCTGTATTAGAGAGGTTGTCAATCTCCTTAACACTTAGCTTTTTTTTTGGAGTTTTGATCTGTTCCTTCATTTGGGCCATATTTCTTTGTTTTGGTGCACCTGTTATGTTATAAGGGGGTGGAGACAGTTATTTCCCAGTGTGGGGCAGCCCTCTTTGCTGAGTTGTGGTGCTGTCTGTTGGGGAGGGGTCAGAGAGGAAACAATAATGCTCACTTGCTCTGTTCTAGACCCACTTTCCAACAAACTCACTTGTGAGACTGGGAGTTTCTCCTGCCATCGCAACCCCCACAGTAGTTTCCAGCTAGTTTTGATTGTTTAATTTCCCATTAATCCAGCCCCACATCACCTGCGCACCCTGCCTCCTTGCTGCATCCTCTCCCCTTAGCTGCCCATCTTCTGTCTCTGCCCCTCCTACCAGTTTAGGTGAATGTTTCTTTAACTCTTTGGTTGTTGGAGTTGATACAGTTTGATTTTCTGGTACTTCTGGTTGTTTATTATTTTTTAAATCGATTGTTATCCTTCTTTTTGTTGTATGAGGAAGCAAAACATTTCTACCTCTGCCTCCATCTTGGCCAGAAGCTAAACTCTTCATATTACTTGTTACTTTTCACGCTTCAAAATTGTGCTAGAACAAATCTACAACTCTGATTTCCCTTCCCTTTGATTTTTTTCCCCTGCCTGGATGAGTATCAGGATGAGTTTTTAAAAAGAAGAAGAAAGAGATACACGCATTTCAGCAAAATGCATGGCATTACCTGTTATATAATGAGCTGCTTTCAAATTCAGGGTCATAGTTTTTCAAAGTTATTTGTTTGTTTTAATTGGAAAAGTTTTCTATTAGTATGTCTTTCTACATTATTTCAACATTTTTATTTTGACTTGTTCCTCAGAATAAAATAATTCTTCATATTTTGGATATTTATAGCCTGTCCCCCTTTCCCAGACTCTCTTACGCTTTTCCACATGTAACTTGTCCAATTTTCTGATCTTTATTGTTTCTATTTCAGTTCATTCTGCTATTGTAATTTTAAAAATTCTTTCCTTAGTACTACTAGCTCTTTTTCTTTCTTTTCTTCTCTCTCTCTCTCTCTCTCTTTTTTTTTTTTTTTAGGTGGGGAGGGGATGGTCTGGGGCTGGGTTCTTTCACAGAGTCTACATTCCTTTGAATACACAAGACCACAATATTAATTTATTAAAAAATATTTCCCACTAGTATTTTTACTCCAAAATCTTCTATTTTTCTTAGTATATTCTTTAACTTCAATATTTACATTTATCTTCTTTTACATAGATCTCTCTTTCAGTCTGTTGTTTTATTTTGTTTACTCATAGTTGAAGAAAAACACATTCCAGATGAGCAGTTACAAAACTATATGAGTATTTTACTTTGAATTTCTTGCCTTAAAGCTATAATAGTCATGTTGTAATTGATGAAATTCCTGCGAAAGGGGATAACTTTTATTTTTCTTTGATTTATTCTCCATTTTCATCCGTTTTATTTTTTATCATTTATTTATTTATTTATTTTTACTGTTGCTCAACTACAGTTGTTCCAATTCTCCCCATAACACTCTCCACCTCCTCACACACTTCCACCTCCCACACTCAAACCTACCCCCCAGTTGTCTTTGTCCATGGTTTCTCCAAATCTGATCCTTTACTACATTTCCCCCCTTCCCACATTATCCCCCTCACCTCCCTGCTCTGGTTACTGTCAATGTGTTCTTCATTTCAATGACTTTGGTTCTATTTTGCTTGCTTACTTGTTTTGTTGATTAAGTTCTACTTATAGGTAAGATCATATGGTATTTGTCTTTTACCCCCTGGGTTATTTCTCTTAGCATAATGCTCTCCAGTTCCACCCATACTGTTGTTAAGGGTAGGAATTCCTTTGTTCTTTCTGGTGCATAGAATTCCATTGTGTAAATGTACCACAGTTTTTTGATCAACTCATTTACTGATGGGCATTTAGGTTTCTTCTAGCATATGGCTATTGTAAATTGTGCTTCTATGAACACTGGGGTGCAGAGGTTCTTTTGAATTGGTGTTTCAGGATTCTTAGGGTATAATCCCAGCAATGGAATTGCCAGGTCAAATGCACTTCCATTTTTATTTTTGAGGAAACTCCATACTATTTTCCACAGTGGATACAGAAATCTGCCTTCCCACCAACTGTGTACTAGGGTTCCCTTTTCCCCACAATCTTACCAGCACTTGTTGTTTGTTGATTTATTATAGTCATTCTGATGAGTGTGAAGTGGTATATCATTATGGTTTTAATTTGCATCTCTCTGATGGCTAGTGACGCTGAATCCTTTCATTTGTCTCTGGGCCCTCTGTGTATCTTTGGAGAAGTGTCTGTGCAGATCCTTTGCCCATTTTTTAATTGGATTGTTTATCTTCCCTGAGTGGAGTCTTGTGAATTCTTTATAAAGTCTGGAGATCACCCTCTTCTCCAAGGTATCACTATCACTATATGTTCCCATACAGTTTGTTCTCTTTTTATTTTGCTAGTGTTTTCTGTAGCCATGCAGAAGGTTTTTTTGTTTGTTTGTTTGTTTGTTTTTTATGAAGTACCATTTCTTTATTCTTTCTTTTATGTCCCTTGCTCTAGGGAACATATCAGTGCAAATACTGCTATGATGAATATCTGAGATTTTCCTGCCTATTTTCTCCTCTAGGATTTTTATTATGTTGTGATTTATATTTAAGAATTTTACCCATCTTGAGTTTATTTTTATATGTGGTGTAAGATGGTGGTTGAGTTTCATTTTTTTGCAAGTACCTGTCCAGATCTCCCAGCACTTTTGTTGTAGAGGCTATTTTAATTCCATTTTATGCTCCTATCCCCTTTGTCAAATATTAATTGACCATAGAGACATGGATTAATTTCTGAGCTCTCCATTCTGTTCCATTGATCTATATCTCTGTTCTTGTGCCAGTACCAGGCTGTTTTGATTACAGTGGCCTTGTAATATAGTTGGATATCAGGTATTGTGTTCCCTCCTACTTCGTTCTTCTTTCTCAGAATTGCTGTGGCTATTCAGGGTCATGTATGGTAGCATATGAATTTTCAAAATGTTTGTTCTATGTGTGTGTAATACATCATCAGTATTTTAAAGGGACTACACTGAATGGATCAATTGCTTTGGGTAGTATGGACATTTTGATTATGTTAATTCTTCCAATCCATGAACATGGTATATGCTTCCATTTATTTGTGTCTTCCTTGATTTCTTTTTTCAGTATTGTGTAGTTTTCTGAGTATAGGTCTTCTACCTCCTTGGTCAGGTTTATTCCATGGCACTTCATTTTTCTTGTTGCTATAGCAAATGGGACTTTTTTCCTGATCTCTGTTTCTAATATTTCATTGTTGGTGCACAAAAATGCCTTCAATTTCTGAATATTGACTTTGTATCCCATTATTTTTCCAAATTAACATATTAGATTGAGTAGTTTTAGGAGGAGTCTATAGGACTTTCTATGTACCCTATTATGTCACATGCAAACAATGACAATTTTATTTCTTCCTTTCTAATCTGGATATCTTTTATTTCTCTTTTTTATCTGATCACTATGGCTAGGACTTGAAACACTGTGTTGAATAGAAATGGTGAAAGTGGACATCTTGTATTATTTCTGATCTTAGTGGGAAAGCTTTTAGTTTTTGCCCATTAGCTTTCCCGCTAATCTTTTAGTTGGGAAAAGTAAAAGCTAGTAAACTAAGCTTTTACTTTTCCCAACTAAAGATCTTACCTACAGATGTTGGCTGTAGGTGTCTCCCATATGGTCTTTATTATTTAAAGAGTGCTCCCTCTACTCCTATTTTGCTGAGTGTTTTAATCATAAATGGGTGCTGTATTTTGTCAAATGCTTTTTCCACATCTATTGATATGATCATGTGATTTTTGTCTTTCGTTTTGTTTATGTAATGTATTATGTTTATTGATTTGTGAATGTTGTACCATCCTTGCATCCCTGGGATGAATTCCACTTGATCATGAGGTACCATCTTTTTAGTTCATTGCTAGATGTGGTTTGCCAAAATTTTCTTGAGGATTTCAGCATCTGTGTTCATCAGCAATATCGGCCTGAAGTTTTCTTTCTTTGTTGTCTTTATCTGCTTTTGGGATCAGGATGATGCTGGCCTCATAAAAAGTGTTTAGGAGCCTTCCCTCTCCCTTGAATTTTTAGAATATTCTAAGGAGGATAGGGGTTAGCTCTTCCTTAAATATTATTTAAAAATCTCCTATGGAACCATCTGGCCCAGGGCGTTTGTGTACTGGGAGTTTTTTTATTACTCCTTCAATTTCACCAGCTGTTATAGGTCTGTTCAGGCTTTCTGCTTCTTTTTCATTGAGTTTTGGAAGATTATATTTTTCTAGAACTTTGTCCATTTTACCCAGGTTTTCAAATTTCTTGGCATATAGTTTTCATAGTAATGTCTTATAATACTTTGTATTTCTGTGGTATCAGTTGTAATCTCTCTTCTTTCATTTCTGATTCTGATTCATTTATTTCTGATTGTATTTATTTGGGTCCTCTATTTTTTTTCTTGATGAGTCTGCTTAAAGGCTTGTTTATTTTACCTTTTCAAGGAATCAGCTTCTTGCTTTATTGATCCTCTGAATTGCTTTTTTAGTCTCTATGTCATTTAATTCTGCTCTGATCTTGGTTATTTCTTTCCTTCTACTTGCTCTGGGTTTTGTTTTCTGTTGTTCCTCCAGTTCCTGTAGATTAGGGTTAGGTTGTTTATTTGAAATGTTTCTATCTTTTTAAGGTAGGCCTGGGTCACTATGAACTTCCCTCTCAGAACTCCCTTTGCTGTGTCACATAGGTTTTGGACTGTTGCGTTTTCATTTTCATTTGTTTCCAAAAATTTTTTATTTCTTCTTTGATCTCATTATTAAACCATTCATTGTTTTTAGCATAGTATTCAATCTCCGTGAACTTGAATGTTTTTGAGTTTTTTTACTTGACATTGTTTTTAGTTTCAGGTCCTTGTGGTCTCAGAATATTTTTGATATGACTTTAACGTTCTTGAATTTTTTTGTGGTTTGTTTTGTGTTCTATCATGTGGTCTATCTTTGAAAATGTTCCATGTACATTTGAAAAGATTGTGTATTTTGCTTCTTTAGGATGAAAAGTTGACTGTGTGTGTGTGTGTGTGTGTGTGTATAAGCAGTTAATCCATTTGATCTAGCACGTTGTTCAATACTGCATAATCCTTTTTGATATTTTGTTTGGAAGACCTATCCAGTGTTGACAATGGGTTATTAAAATCCCCTAGTATAAGTGTGTTGCTGCCTATATCTTTCTTGAAGTCATCCAAGATTTTCCTTTTCCTTATATATTTGGTTGCTCCTATGTTGGGTGCATATGTGTTTATAATGTTTATGTCTTTTTGATGCATTCTTCCATTCTGTATTATGAAGTATTCTTCTGGGTCTGTTTTTATGGCCTTAGTTTTGAAGTCTATTTTGTTAGTTATAAATATTGCTATCCTGGTTTTGTTTCCTGTCCATTTGCTTGGAACATTTTTTCCAACCCTTCACTATCAGTCTGTGTAGGCCTTTTTTTCTGTGGTGGGTCTCTTGTAAGCAGCATATGTGCAGGTCATGTTTTCTTATCAATTCAGGTACCCTATGTCTTTAGATTGGAGCACTTAATCTATTAGCATTTAAAATTATTATTGATAGGTACTTATTCATTGCCATTTTACTTCCTTTGTATCTGTGTTCTTCTCTCTCTCACTCTTTTTTTTTTCCTTTTCTTAAAGCACTCCATTAGCATAATATCTTGCAGTGTTGGTTTGGTGGAAGTGTATTTTTTTAGCCCACTTTTCTTCTAGGAAACTTATTTCACCTTCTATTTTAATTGAGAGCCTTGGTGGATAGAGTAGTCTTGGTAGTAGGCATTTGCTTTTCATTACTTGGAATATTTCTTTCCATTCCTTCTGACTTGCACTGTTTCTTTAAGAAGTCAGCTGCTAGCCTTATGGAAGCTCTCCTGTATATTATGTACTGTTTCTCCCTTGTTGCCTTTAAGATTCTCTCTCTGTCCTTAAAATTTAGCATTTTTGTTATGATGTGCCTTGGGGTAGACTTCTTTGGGTTCATCTTGATTGGGACCCTCTGTGTTTCCTAAGCTTGCATAGCTTTTCTCCTCTCCAGGTTAGGGAAGATTTCTGTCATTATTTTTTCCAACAGGTTTTCTATTCTTTGCTCCTTTTCTTCTCCTCCTGTTATTTCTTTGATTCAAATATTGTTGCATTTCATGTTTTCTTGCAGTTCCCTTAAGCAATCTTCATATTTTTTAGTCTTTTTTTTGTACAGTAGCCTCTATCTAGGTATTTTTTCTGCCTTGTGCCCCAGCTCACTAATTTTCTCCTCTGCTTCATCCAGCCTAGTCGTAAATTCTTCTATTGTATTTTTTATTTCTGATATTGTATTCTTCATTTCTTCCTAGTTCTTGTTTGTAGTTTTCATTTCCTTTTTTCAGTTCTCACTCAATTCCTTGTAATTGTCACTGAGTTCCTTGAGCATCCTTAGAACCACTCTTTTGAATTCTATGTCTGATAATTTTCTTGCCTCCATTTCATTTAGCTCTTTTACTAGATAATGTTCCATTCCTTTCAATTGCAGGTTCCTTCTTTGTCTCCCCATTTTAGGTGACTCTTTTTGTTTGTTTCTGTGATTCAAGATGCTCTGCCTTGCCAGCTATCTTCATGAGGTAAAATTTGTGGTAGGGGTTCTATGGGACTCATTGGTGCAGTCTCTTTGATCTCCTTGTCTGGATGCTCTAGGGTTGCCCTTTCTTGCATTTGTGTAGGCTTTCTCATTGTACTTGGATTTTTCTTGTTGGTGGCTCCTTTGTTGGTGGGTTCTCCACTCTAGTGGGCTTACTGGTAGTCACAGCTCCCACCTTTTCTTGTATGCTGTTGTACAGGTGTTGGTTAACAAAGCAGTATTACCAGATCACCAAACCTATGCCAGCAAAATGGACCCCTCTACAATATCAGCAATCGCAGCTGCAATTGAACTAAGGTTAATAAAACTGAAGAGAGATTTCAGATATCATAAGCTATTACAAAGGGAATATGAGGTCACTAAAAGAGAGGAAAATGTTGTTGAGTCGTAAGAGGAAGGAGAATTGATAAGAATTGGGATAGAACCAAGGCTAATAAAGGGAAAAACAAAATTTACAATGTAAATAAAACATGAAAGAATGATGGGAACAATGGGGTAAGAAGAGGTAAGAGTATACTACAAGTCTGAATAAAACTGAAAAGATACTGGACCAACAGGAGCAAAATTGTAGAAAACCCACAGCAGGTTTGATAGCAAAGATAGCAGAATGAAGTTTAATAAAGGTGGAACAGGAATAAGAATATTATTGAAAAGCAAAAAGTAAATATGAGATGTCTATAGTAAAGAAAATAGTTTTGAGAGGATGAGTGAAGCAAACTAATAAGAATAAGGAGTAAAGCACATTTTGAATGAGGGGGGAAAAGAAAAAAAGGGAAAGAGAAACCAATGAAATAAAATTCCTCACTCAACTGATCAGGGGCAAGAAAGGCAAAATGGAGTGAGACAGTGGGAGAATATTCTGTGGGATTTAAAGTACAAACAAGTAGTGAACAAAGGAGAGTTCCTTTGGAAAAGTACAGCAATAACCATGGTATTTTACCCAACTAGCCACTGTTTATGAAAGGTGGAAAACAAATAAGACTTATTAAGGGGGGGAAAGAATGTGAGTTGACTTAAGAAAGAAGAGTGCATATGCAAGATTAGATAGAGGAGAAACAGTGAGCGTAAGGGATAGAAACTTGGCATAGTGTGAGAGAAAATAAATTTTACCACAACGGTAATAAAGCTCAGGAAGATGGCAAAATATATTAAGACCAGGGAAGGAAGGGTGCTGTAAGGGATTTGGAATAACAATAGTATGATCAGAAATATAAAATCTAAATAAAAAGAATAAAAAGTAGAAGACCAAGAGTAGCATGTTATTTGGAACACAAGTGAAGTAAAAGAAGAAAAAATTAACATGCAATATGAAAGAGAATAAGAAAACAAATCAAACAATAAAAACAAATAAACTAAATAAATGGAAAGAATAGGAATAAAAAAACAAGCAAGTTCTGAAGGAGAGCAAAGTGAAATTTGTCTCAGCTGTTCATGCTCGCCTTCTGGCTTCTTTCTGGATATGTCTCTCGTTTCTGACAGCTCTAGGTCTTATTGTCTTACTTTTGAAAAAACAAAAAGTAAAAATGCCTCCTGCTGATTTTAAACCTGCCAAGCCAGTTTTACGGATCTTCCCAGATCCTGCAGGCAGAGGGGGTTGGGCTCTGTCTTCTTCCTTTCCTGTGATTCTCAAAGATGGGGGCTCAGTCTGAGCTACAATAATCACAGGTGCCCAGTTTCTAGCCCACGGCCTCAGAGCACTGTGCAGTGCACTATCTTCTCTGCACATTTGCACCAGGCCAATGCCAATAATCCACCTAGCCTTTCACCCTTTTCATCAATCCATGAAGTGCACTGAGTGGAAGCAAATTGCGCCCCCAGTCCCACTTCCTTGTTGGCCTGGCACAGTGGCTCAGTTCCCCTTGTGAAAAAAGTCCCCTGTGGGCCACTGTTGCTCCTAGTCATGGCCTAGCTTTCCACAATGTCCAACTCTCTGACCAGTCCAGAGTCTATCTGAGTCACAGCCAGTTACAACCCATCTCTTCTTCCTTCTCCAGGTGTTACTCGGTTCCCCAAATTCTCTGGTACTGTCCCAGCTGGCGACTATCCCATCAGCTGCAGTTCGCTGCTGGTTGTATATCATTTGCTCCCCTTTTTTTCCCAGAGCAACTCTATGCATCAGGTCTCCCCTGGCTCAGGTCTCCAACTTCCCCACTCTGAGAGGGGAGGGAGCTGCTAGTCTATCGCCTACCCAGCTCCCCTCCAGTGCTCCCATGGCAACCACAGTCTTGGGTGCAAGGCCCTGGGGCCTTTCTGTAGACCTACAAAACTTCCTTACTGCCCATTTTGAAGTATCCTCTGCACACCAAGGCTTCCAAACTTCGTATCAGCTGGGATTCTGTTGGCTGTTCACTGCGTTTTTCAGAAGTTCAACTAAGTGCCCCAGTTGGGTTCACAAGCAGGTGGGTTCAGCTCCTACCTACATCACCACCATTTTCTTCTATTCTCCATTTTCCACATGGTACTACTTTCCTTATTTCTAAGATTGCTGTTCGTTTAAAATAGGAATTCTTGCTCTTGTTTTTCCTCAGTAACCTAATTTTGAATTCAACTGATATATATTAATAAAAACTTTCTAAAAGTTTCTCTCCTATTCCATAACCTGTCTTCAACTATTCAATTACAGTTTTAATATAACAGACTAGGGAAATACTACCTATTTTCTTTTTTGATCACCTTTGTTTAATTTTTACGGTCCCAAAGTACTGTCTTATGAAAAAGTTTATAAGAAATTCCCCATTGCCTTCATTTAATATCGTCCCATCCTTGATGTTTCTGGCATATGGATGGCATCCTCCCACAATTTTTTTTATAAAAAATGCTGAATTTTCCTTCTGTTTTTATATTCTTTTGTTCATTTGATGGTGATTTGGAAAAGAGAGTGAAGATTTATGTACTGATGCTCAAGTTGCTTCTCATCCATGATTCCTGTCTACTCCATATTTTAGATGTCACCACACAGATGTCTCCTTAAGTCTCCATCTGCTTCTCATAATAAGTCACTTTCAGATATTTGCTTTTTTTCCTGTATCTCCAGGAAAATGTACTATTCCTCTTTTGTTACCATATGTTTTATTTTTTCCTTTTTTAGACTCTGTCTCCACCCTTTTGAGTGGGCAAAATCTGTATCAGTCTAAGGTTCGATGACAACAGAGTGGGTGAGGTGTCATTTGTCCACTTTACTCCCCTGCATGGGAGTCATTCTGACAGCTGCCACATTTCGTTTCTTATCTGACCATCAGGTTGCTCTGCACAGCATTTAGTGTAATTATGATAACTAACAAACATTGAACTCTAGGTCCTCAGGACTTAAATTGGATCTTTTCTTGCTCAAAAAGTCCATTTCTCTGACTACACTCAAGAGTAAGATGCAGTTGTTCATCTCTCAGCAGTAGAAAGCATGAAGATCATCCCAGCACACATAACCCCAGTCCTCTTCCATCTCACCCCCATTGCTGATAAAGCAATTAAGTACTCAAGTGTGCAACAGGCTTTCATTTATCCTTTTCTGTATCGTTTTTGTTCTGGAAGGTTAGTGTCTGAATAGATTAGAAAGAGAAGAACTGCTGATAATAATGGACTAGAAATCTACATTCTAACCAAAACTAGTTGCCAATGAATTAAAAGTTTGTACTTTATCAGGGTTAAGTTTTCTCTGTATCTGGAGTTTTTTCAGGCTCAAAGCATAGTGATGAAACAGTACTGTTTCCTTATTTTTTTTTTAAATAGATCTCTGGATTGGCTTTAAATTGCCTTCTATTATTTTTTGTTATTTATATACTGTCATGAAATTCAGAGATTATATTGTCAATTACTCTAGTCTGCTCTATGCAACCCAGAACTATTCAATTTACTTTTGATCTTGCCATTATTTCAGAGTTTCTCCCATTTAAGCCTTTATTTCAGTCACCTGAAAATTTAATTAAATAACTACCCTATATCCTCAGTATGCTATGTTCTGGACATATGAGGACATGTAAGATATTATCATTTCCTTTAAAAGACTTAGTCTAATAGGAGAAGATGACCCATATATAAATTAGTTACATGTTTTATATGGGCATTATGATATATTCACTATGCTAGATTTTAAAGAAAAATGTGGTTGCTTCTTCCAGATAGGGTTCAGGAAAGAGAGGCAACACTTGAGCAAAGTTCAAAAAGAGAAGTAGGTATATAAAAAAAAACCCACAGTGAGGGACGATTGTTGTCAGAGTCAGGATATTTCAGTCACAATGCCTTCCCTGAAACTGCCTGGCAGACTGGAGGAACTGAGAGAAACTTGGCATGGTTCAACTACAGAGGGTGAGAAATACCAGCCACTGTTAGGGCTCAAAAATTATGTGGCCCATTAAAAATAGGAAACTATAGGAAGGGCCCAACATTAAATTACTATTAGATTCTAGTATTATTAGAGTATTTTTAGACTTCTCCAAAAATTGCTCTCTTGTTGTAGTTTCTACCCAAATTTATATAACTATTATAATATAGAAAATATTTGCCACATAAATCATATTTCAGAAATATTCTAAGTATTTCCAGATTGTCATTTTAGCTTTAATGACTAAAATTCACTTATTTACATTGTTTTTCTCTTAACATCAAATATCTAGAAATATTAAAATAGTCTAACTGGTTTTGCTATAGGTAAAATAGGTCATAGATATTTAACTCAAACATACAGCAATATATTCTCTAAATCTAAAATAGAACATATCACAATTTTTTCCTGCATTGAGAGGAAAATGTTATGCATTGACTGAAGTGACAAAGCACAAATGTATGGCATATGGTTGAGAAAATTAAAAGTACTTACAATGAGAGGAGGTCATAACCTAGTGGGTGTAACCAGAACCTAAAGGGTGCATTCCATTACTGGAATGTCAACCAAGGGAATGGCATAAGAGTATGTTACACCTCAGAAGGATTTACAATGCCAGAGAGATACAATTTGACAATGAGGAGTGGAATGGTAAAACACTTTAGCTTAAAATGCATGGAATAAAATCTAAAGAAAATACCTAAAATGGCTAGCTGCAACAGACCATTAGTATGAAAGGTGAGTGAGAATGAAAAACTGTAAGTCAACAATTTGTACACTGTAGATTGTTCTGTCTCATATTGAAAGGGGATTTCCAACTCTCCTATAATTTTTCTGGAAAGAAGATAAATAATAGTGACAAACAAGCAGCATCAAAGCATTCTTAAATTATGTAGAAGACAATTTTATGACTCATAAAGCATAAAACCCTGAAAAACAGACTGTATTATAGCTCTTACACACCAAGAAAATAATATTCAAGCTAGTACCATAAGCTGCTGTAAAAATCTCATGGCACACTTTTGTTAAGTGCCTACTGTGAGCCAAGCACCATCTGAGACACTTGGCATATATCAATGACCAAAACAGATGAAGACTGCCCAAACAGAACTTAATATATAGCTGGTATAGGCATAAAATAAACAAATATAACAACTAAGTAAATTATATCTCATATTAGCACTGACAAATGCTACCTAAAAAGTAAAGGGAGAAGGATTTTTAGGAACATGTAAAAGGACATATGGACACAACCAAAGGGGGGTAGGATAAAGGGTAGGAAGTGGGGATGGCTCAGATGGGGGGGCGAGTGGTGGTGAGGAAGTGGAGACAAGTGTACTTGAACAACAATAAAAACACGTGAAAAAAAGTATAAGTAGAGTAGTAGGAGGTTGGAATGTAAGGGTGAACATAGACATAGGTTATAGAATTAGGTTATTCAGAATGTTTTATCTTAAAAATTGGATTTGGGTAAATATTTGAAGAAGGTGAGAGAATTAACCAAGTTGACACGGCAGGCAGTGGGGAGTGAATATCAGTGGAACCAGATCCATGAGGTGCTGTGACTAAGGAACAAAGAGGAAGCAAGTGTGGCTGAAGCACAGAAGAAGAGTAGGAGAGGAAGGCAAAGGGAGCCTCATGATATTTAGTGTGTTGTGGGCCATTGCAAATATTTAACTTTTATTCTGAATGAAAATGAAGAGCAATTGCAGAATTTTGAGAAAGGGTATGAATAATATATATCTTATGTTTGTAAAGAATCACATGGCTGTTTATAATAAACTATAGAGAGGCAAATTTGAAGAACTGTCAGAAAGCTATGGTGGTATCCTTAAGTAAATGGATGATTAATCAGTCGCAGAATAGCTACAGAGTTTGTGTATGGATTCTAGATATATTTTGAAGGTTGGATCAACACAATTTGCTGATAATTTTGGATGTCGAAGAAAGAGATTATTTAGAGTGACTACAAGTTTTTAGACAAAATGACAGGAAGGATGAAGCTGCCATCACATCAAATGAATAAGGCTGAATAAAGGTGAATTTGAGGAAAGAAGGTTAAAAATAGAGGTTTGGGATATACTGATTTTAAGAGGGTTATTAGATAATACCAGTGGAGATGTTGAATATGCAGCTAGATATAAACGTCTGGATTTTGAGATATCTGGGTTGAACATATTTAGAAATCTGGGCATATCAGTAAGTAGATAGTAAAGACAAGATTAAAACACTAAGGCAGTGATTGTTCATAAAAAAAGGGAAGAGAACCAAAAACTGAGCTTGAATATTAAGAGGGTAAAGGCAGGAGAAGAAACCAGTGAAGGAGACAGAAGTGTAGCAACCAGTAAGATAATAGAAAAACAAACAAACAAAAAGGTGTAGTATCCTACAAGACAAATGAAGAAAATATCCCAAGGAAGAAAATGCTCCTGACAGTTCCAATAATACAAGGACTGAAAATTAACCATTTAATTTAGAAATGATTCGATATCATTTTTACCTTGACTCAGTTATTTCAGTAGAATGACAGAGATGAAAGTTTAATCAGAGTGAGTTAAAATATAATAAATTTTTTTTATATTTAAATACTATTTTATTTTTTTTAAGATTTTATTTATTTATTTATTTTTAGAGAGGGAAGGGAGAGAGAAAGAAACATCAATGTGCGGTTGCTGGGGCCATGGCCTGCAACCCAGGCATGTGCCCTGACTGGGAATCAAACCTGTGATGCTTTGGTCCGCAGCCCGCACTCAATCCACTGAGCTACGCCAGCCAGGGCAAAATAGAATAAAATTTTTGATAGACCTCACCAATGGAGATAGCCATCATCCAATCTGGTCCTTATCTAATTCTGGTTCTAATAACAATTTTTTCAAACCAGAAATAGTCCTAACCTTACCTCTCTTATCAACCCTTCTTTCTCAACTCCCCATTTAATTGCCTCACCCTGTACATTTTACTTTTTACACATCTTTAAAATCCATTCATATTTTTCCATGAACATCACATTATCATCCTAGATTGTAAAACCTAAAACTTTCTCCTGAATTGTTAAAGTACTCCTGCTGTTGAGCCGCTTCATTCTATTCCTTCACTCTCATCCTTGTCCATTCTTCTCACTGCATCTAAGAATTTTTTTGGTTTTACTAACTACATCATGCCCTTGTTGATAAATGGCATCCTTTAACATTTTTTATTGATCTGAAAATAATTATCACACTCTAAGAAAAACTACAAGTCTATGTGAGATCCAGCTATTCTGTCTCTCCAAATGAACATTGTGAGAAAAGGGGAGCTGCTATGTTTTCAACTATTTAGTAAAAGATGTAACTAATTTTTAAGGATATTCCTTTGTATTAATAGCAAAGAAAACATCTTTTAATATACATATGAAATCATCGATTTGATGATTGAAAAAACTTTTCTTAGCAGTAATCAAAACTAGTAGATTCCAGAGACTACAGAAGACATTATCAAGTGCTTCAAAAAGAAAAAGATTAGAAAAACAATAAACAAACATCTTGCAACATGCTAACATTTGTTATAAATGTTAAAGAAACATATAAAAAGTATTTGGCAGTTGGCAAATGTTGTTAGCCTTGAATATTTTTTTTACCAGATTACACCATAGAACAACTGCTCTATAGAATGCTTTTGGGGATGCTGACCTAAGAATTAAAAATATCTGAAGAAGGTGAAGTTGTCAAGAGTGTATCAAACAGAGCTGGAATTGCTTTATGGTGTTAAGGGGAGGAATCCCATGTGACTCATGTAGTGAAGGCAAGTATCTTGGAAAGGACTAGGGTAAGAAAAAGGGGAGTAGAATCTGATTGCAGTGAGGAGCTAGGATCTGTATAACGGATTGCCCATTTGACAGCTCCACCTGAGAGTCCCCGTCGCGGAAGGAGGAAGGAGTTAAAGAGGATCACCAAGTGCACATTAAGTACTCACTGCTTGTAAAAAATGTGAAGAGCTTTGTTTCCTGGATATTTAAGCTTGGCACTTGGTTTATGACTTACCCATCTGTATAATTTCTAATCTTTATGTCTATTATTTTAGAACTAGGTTGACCAAACCAAGATTATCCCAAAATAACTGAAATACCAGCATACTTTTAAAAGAAATAGCAATGAAATACACTTTTTAAAGAGGACAAGCATTTCAAATAGCATATCATAACAGAGTTAAAAACAGAATGGAAAAGGGAACTTAGGCTTTTGTGGACCTTGCTTTTATATATTTGAAAGAAAAAGAGGAGCAAAACCTCTTCTTTAGTTAAGCAGTACATTACCAAACTATTGTTGAAAAATAATTTGAGAACTTTCTATTTTCAATTTCACATATCAGGAACAACAAAAATATATATGGCACCTTTAAAGAAAAGCATGGTCTTGTAAAATTCCAATGGCCCTTCTAAAGAAATAAGTTGGAAGGATTTCTAGAACATTCTCTGATCATTTCCCCAACTTCTTAAAGAAGAATATAATGCCACATAATATAATTATTAAAAAAATGAACTTAGGGAAAAAAGAATTGAAAAAATTTTTTTCACAACATAGGCAATTTTGTGATTCCAACAAGAAGGGTCTAACAAGAAGAAAAAAATGCATGCATGTATTTGTTTCCCACATGATTTACACAGAAAAAAATGTAGGAACTGCTTTCTGCACTATTTTCTCTTAAATAATCTTAGGAATCATAAATTACACCTCCTATCAGCATTTGACTCCTATTTTTGCTATATAGAAAGTTATCACCTCAGTGATCATTTAACAACAGAATATGAGAAATAGCTGTAAGATGTCTATCCTTACAATCAGAACACAGAAACAAGAGTACATGGACATTTTTTATATTATTTTAGCACATTCTTTATGTATATACAAAATCAAAATTCACACCATATTTTATCAATGTTAATTGCAACAAAATATGAAAATGAAGTTATAATAGGGACTCCACAGATCAGAGTTCTTTGAAGCAAGACAGATCATTGGGTGAAATTTCCAAGAATGGCAACTCTACTTAGTTCACCTCTCCCACAACAAAAGCAATCTTTTTTCACTTACCAAATAACATGAACTCAGCTGTGCCTGATATTAAAGAAAGCACATCTTTATGTTTCATAACTATTATATGTTTCATAACTATTTTATGAGAGAAAAACAGGAGACAGATTTTGTTTCCTTGAACTTTCTCTGTGAGCAAACCCTTCTGAGATAATTGATGATAGAAGAAACAAATAGTAACACTCACATAGAGAGAGTACAGTCCAGACTGTATCCCGCTAGTTTTCACTAATCACATGTTTCATGAAATCTTTTATCAGGGCCACTAACAAGTACAAAATGGCCAACCTGAGTTTCACCTTCATTGCCTTTTCAAAGCACTTTTTTCCCCTCCAGACACTCTAATGAGCAGTGAAATGGTACAAAGGTAGACATCAAGAAGTAAGAAGGGAAGAGGCAATGGCCTGTATAACCTGAAAACTATAGAATCAGTACCTGGGTAATTGAGTGTTGGTGGGACTTGGCAAAAAGTGAGTCACTGGCTATAATTCATTCAGACTTAAAAGAAACTCTCCTTCCAACATCAAAGGATAACAAAAAACTGAATGCAAAATACATTGCCAACTTTTAATTATAGCATTCAGTGATCCATCCAAGGACTAATGCTGTCCAATCACTAATGTGAGAGAAGGGCATATAATGGGTACAAAAAATTGTTCTAAAGGTGGGTGTACAAGGAGACAAGCAATTACAACTCAATTTGATGAACTAGCACCAAAAGCACTTATATATATTTTTATACTGATCAATTCAATTGAGTCTCTCCTATTAGGGCATTATGTTTTGGGGGTACAAAAACGCACTTCTGCCCTTGACATTTTAAAGTATAACAGAGGTATGAGCACACACTTAAATAACTTTCAAAAAAGAAGATTGTAAAAGTTCACAAAAGTGAGCAATTAATTCATTAAAACCCCTTACTATATAATTGTCAGGACTACTTGAAGGTTCAATAGCATAGGTTAAAATCTTTGTATAAAGCAGGATAAGAACATAAGGAAAAGTATCAGTCCATTTCAGAATAATTTTAATTTGGAACCTACCACGTCCGTGCATTCTGCCAGATATGAGGATACGAAAGGAACAAGACATTGCCTCTGTTATGAATGCATTTATTGTGCAATAAAAAATAGACAAGTAGATGTATATATATACAACTATAGAAATAAAAGATTGGAAGTCCTAAAGAACAGCTCTCCTTATGTTTATTTAGTTAATTTTTATACTGATTGATAGAGATATAACTCTCTATTCTATAAATTGATGGGTGCATAAAGTCACAATAATTCATAAATTTTGCAAGCTAAGTGTTGCAAATTCTTAGGAATTTCCCCATTGGTGCCCAGAAACTTTGTCTGCAGAACACAGGGAAGAGACAGTATAGTCAATGGCGCTTGAAGGTGGCTACAGGTCAAAACTCTTCAGGGAACTTTAAAAATATTACAGTTACCTACCCCCTGGTGCAGTCACTCTGTGAACCACTTTGTAACCTTTAGCCTAGTCCATGTAAACAACCTAAATTTTGGCAGGAGCAAAGAATCACTACTGAAAGAAGTATTGGTTTATGTGTTAAGAAAAAGTCAGGAACCACAAGAAAATAAAGGATATCATTGTACATCATCATCTAATGTCTCTCACTCAGCTCTGTTGCTTCCAGTTCATTTACTGTGTCTCTTATATTTACCTTCTCTTCTCCTTTCCTGGGAAATCTGAAACCATATTTCATCTGGACAAAATGGCTGTCCAGGTTAACATTTCTGTAAACTAAGAAATCACCCTCAGGAAAAAAACACACACGTTGACTTAGTAATTCATTGAAAAAATAGACATAAGAGATTATTCCATACCTTCCACTAACTTCACTTAGAAATCCTGGACTTATTAAGAATGAACAAGGTAGATATTGATTGACGGCTTGCTTAAGGGGAACAAAACTCAGCAATGCAATCCATGAGTTCTGGATTTTAAAAATGCAATAATTTAATGAACATTTTGAATATCTATGCTGAATTAAATATTATTGAGTATTACAAAAAATAGGCAGAGAAACATCTCAAAGCCAGAATTATTATATTACTCACTCTCCATTTGCTTTAATGTATGCTTCCATTTGCATTCTTTCATTAGCAAGTAATAAATAGTATTGATCATGCACCATGTTATGTGCGGGGGATAAAATATTGAACAATACAGGCCTAGTACTTGTTTTATTGGATAATACTTTCCAAGGAATAGAGTCAGGTCTGGAAACTACAGTATAGTGTGACAAGTAGAGAATGCTCTACAGGATCAATGCAAGGACACATAACCACATTTATGGGGGTGGCAGGTCACTGAAGAATTTCTGGAATTTTTACTTCTAAACTGAGACTTGACATACAAATAGGAGTTATTCAGTTTAAAAATAAACAAGAAATGTTCCAGGAATGGTGAATGTGAACTTTTAGAGATGCAACTAGAACGGCCAGATTTTAAGTTGTGAAATCGTGTAGGAAATTGGATTATATATTAATAAGAGCACTAAAAGGTTTAACTGTGAAAACAGTAAATCAGGTTTATCTTTCAATAAATTCACTCAGCCTTTCAGGTTGAGAATAAGTTGGAGAAACTGAAGACTAGCCCTATGGAATACAACCAGTTAGAAGGCTAATCAAGTAATCTAGGTTAGTAATGATTGAAGGTATGATTTAAAGTAATGGATAGGAAGATGTAAAACAAAAGTGACTGAAACTGAGCAATGTTAGAGAAATAGCACAGAAGGAAGTTGACAATATTCTGGATGTAAGTGTGGTGGTTTGGATAAAAGCAGAAAAGAACATGGAGGCTAGAGAAGATATTTTGGATATGTTAACTTTTCAGTGACCAGGCAGACATCCGAATTAGATATCAAATAAGCAGTTTGATGTGAGGTCTAGACTGAAGTTCAGGAGAGAAAACAAGCTGCATATACAGGTTTGGGCAACAATCCACAAACAGTAACTGGTAGTAAAAATATTGCTCAGTTTTAGTTTGTAAAAGGTGTAAGATAGAAAAAAGCCCAACAAAGGGAGAGGATGCTCAAAGTACAGAGGAGAAGCAACCAGAGAAAACTCAAGAGTGGTATTTATAGGAAGCCTCAGGAAGTTCATCAAGAAGAATAGAGTGTTCAATTGTGCCATAAACTGTTGAAAGTTCAAATGAAAAGATTAAGGAGTCTCAAGACTGTCAGTTGATTTCACAGCAGAAACTTTTCAGGCCAGAAGAGAATCTAGTTTCAATACCATTATATGTCCCAGCATTAAACAGTATAACTGGCACAAATTAGATAGTCAAAATATATTTAGACTGAGTGAATGAGTGAGTGAATGAATGAATGAATGAATGAATGAAGCACCAGAGCCAAGAGCTGAAATTATCTGATAATTCCACTATTTATAGTTTGCAAAATGGAGATGGATTCTGGGGAAAGAATCAATTGGAATGCAAAAATAAATATCAACTGATCTTCTGAGAAAAAACTAAAGGAATGTTTTATCCTAATTAGAAAAAATAAAAATCCTCTGTCCAACCCTTAGATGCATTCATGCATATACTGTCCAGCAAAGGTATTTAGCTGACTAAACGCTATTAAGGATTATTAGAAAATGCAGAGCCAAAAATAACTGAACAAGTGGCTAATGTGACAACAAACAAAATCAGCACTGACAAGGGCAAAATAAGTGCAATGTGGAAGCAACAATTTAAATGACTCATTCAGGATAATATGTTGCAAATTAATGGTGGGCCCTCAGTAAATCATTTTAAGTCGCTTTCTTTACATCTGGTTTACTAACCACCACACTAAATGTCATTTACTTGCTCTCCATTTCCCTGCTACAAAATATTGTGAACACTAACTCCTTTGCTATGATTGCAATCATTTAATTTCTTCAGTTTCTTGCCCTTTTTATAGCATATTCAGTTAAATGCTTTGAGTACAATCATCCCTCAGTACCCCTGAGGGTTCGTTCCTGGGACCCACCCCCTTGGGTACCAAAGTCCACAGACGCTCAAGTGCCTTACATCGAATGTTATGAATATAGCCCACACATCCTCCTGTATACTTTAAATCATCTCTAGGTTACTTATAATATCTAATGCAATGGGAAAGCAATGCAAATAGTTGTTATACTGCATTGTTTAAAGAATAACAACAAGAAAAGTCTGTACATGTTTAGTACAGATGCAACCCTCATAGGCCTAAGTGCATAGTACCCATCAGCGAAAATGTAACCTTTTTTCCTTGAATACTTTCAATCCAAGTTTGGTTGAATCCAGCAATGGGGTTCAACCAAACAGACAAGGAGGACTGATTGTGTATGAATATTATGAGTGGGCAGAACTCCTGTTCCAAGATAAAATAGTAAATAAAATGTGGAACTAAAGGCACACCCACACACCAACCACGCCATCCCCCAGCCCAAAACAATCTTACAGAAAACGTTGTAATCCTGTTGGAGGAGGTGTTGGGTCTCTAGGATAAAAGCAGAACAGAGTCAAAGGGAACTGGTAGGTAGAGATGAAAGAGTTACAACCCTTTCTGCCACGATCAACAAAATAGTCATCCAGGAGAGTTTTAAAAATAAGTAAAATGATCTCCCTCAACATAAATCCGAAAGCTAGTAGTTCAGGGATTGGTTCAGTGGCCTGGTGATCCAAACATTTTATTTACCTGCTCTGACATTCCAGGATTACTACCTTCGTCCTTTGTCCTGTCTGTTCATGCTGCAAGAGGGCTGCCACAATTTCAGAGATTTCATGTAGATAAAATACAGCTTACAGGGATATTTTTCACTCCTTACCTCTCTTTTGGGGGAAGATAAATATTTCCTAAAAGCCCTCCAAAAGACTTTTCCTCAAGGTTCATTATCCAAGAGTAGGTCACATATCCATGACCCCAAGTGTGTGTAACTTTCAACATCTCTGTGCCACACTGGAAGAAGAAGAGTTATTTGGGGCCACACATTAAATAATCACAAAAAGATCTCATAATATTTTGAGTAAATTTATGATTTTGTGTTGGGCTGCATTCATAGCCATCCTGGGCTGCATGTAGCCTGGGGGCTGCAGATTGGATACCCCTGCATGTTTTCTAAACACAAGCTCTGCCAACAAGAACAGAGGAACATGAGAAGTGGTAGCAACCAATTGTGTCAGTCTTTTCTTTTGGTCAGACCACTCACAGCACACTTGGCATTTTCTTTCCTCAATCTTACTTCTCCCAATCAACTCTTCCAGGCTGAATTTATCACCTATTATATAAGCCTAAACAAAGGTGGCATTTTGTCTCAGGGGGAGTTTATATATAAATAGTATTGCAATCTCCCTGCATAGATATTTTACTTCTTGAATTTCAAAGTTTGTAACTGATCACATGAACAAATAACGTGAAAGTAAAAGGTACAACTGCACAAGCAAAAGAGTTGGAAAAAAGCTATTTTTGTACAAAACTGATTCCTGTTAGCTGAATAAATCATGAAAGTTTTTCAATGATTTTAATCATATTTTATTTACAAAGTATTGCATTTTTGGTATGAAAGGTGAACGCTTAGCTTAATGTGTTTGGATTATGTTAAATAAAAAAAAATTGCCTAGAGTCTTGCTATTTTAAATTATACCATTCTGCATTTTTTGGTGCACTACCATTGCTATATCCACCAAAAACTAAAGACTCTCTCACACCTATTCTATAAATTCTATGATCTACAAATCAGAAAGATTTGTAACACAAAGAATGTAATGTTAAAAATATTCTAAAATCATAATTTTAAATCTGTAAGTTATTACTAGTCTAAACTTCTTTTTTCATAGATAAGAAAATAGAGACTTAGATATGAAATGACCTGCCCAGGGATTACACAATAACTATGAAACAGTGCTGAGATTTTAAGAAATATAACAGACATTTTTTCTACTTCAGAATTTCCCTCTACACTAACATTTAACAAATATTCTCTAATTTGAATCTCAAAACTAAAAGTACTCATAAACTAAGGCAATTTGGTTAACTGAAATTTAATCATAGTACCCTTTTCATTTCAATTTTGGCCACCAATCTTTCTAAAACGTATTTGTTTCCTTCTTTGCTTTATTGTACTGAATATTACTTAATGCATTCTGGATTATTTCTGATCCAGAAATATCTTTGATATCTTTATAATGAGTGCCATTTTTATGGTTCTGTGATCAGATTTTGAGTTATAAAGTTAAGCAGAGTTTTTTTATTATTAGTCCTAGATCATTCCTTGGACAATGTTCATTTGATCAGTTCATGAGATTATTTTGTTTCTAAAACAAAGCTCTTTTCTTTAGATGTCCATCTTTGTATTAAATCAGATGTCAAGCACAGAAAAAATTCTGATTGAGATTTATTATTTACCTTTATTTTGGTCTTTCCATAGCTCTAATATCTTCCAGGTTTTTTTTATTGGAAATGGCAGATCAATGATGAATGATTTGAGGATATGAAAGATTTAATCACTGTCTAATTCTCTGGTCTGAGGATGAAGACCAGCATTAATAAAGGGCATCAAGAAGCCTTCCAAGGGTTTGTTGAGAGCAGACTGCTTTATTATTATTATTATTACTATATTTTTATTTATTTATTTTTAGAGAGGGAAGGAAGGGAGAGAGAGAGAGAAACATCGATGTGCGGTTGCTGGGGGCTGTGGCCTGCAACCCAGGCATGTGCCCTGACTGGGAATCGAACCTGCGATGCTTTGGTTTGCAGCCCATGCTCAATCCACTGAGCTACGCCAGCCAGGGTTGAGAGCAGACTGCTCTTTTCTTTTTTCTTTTCTTTTCTTTTCTTTTCTTTTCTTTTCTTTTCTTTTCTTGAGAGCTGAGAACACATGCAGCCCCCTTCTGATCTGCATCACTTAAAATTAAGTTACTTAGGAAAACCTTGAAGCATTCTTCTAGAAGTGGAACAATTATTCTGACACATAGGTTCTATAATTTTTTTTTTTTGCTTGTTAGTAAACCAGTTGTGCAAATATGTAGGTTCATAGCTTCCAGGGCTGCAAATTCTGAATTAACTTATCTTCCCTTATTTAATCCAAGGTTGGTAAGGGTCAGGTAGGGTGGGATAGGATAAGATAGGGCCAAGCAGAGCAAGATCAGGTAAGACTTTCTAATTTAGGAAGTATGTCAAAACTGTGTTTCAGAAGCTTTGAAAAAGATAGTCTCAAAATGTATAATTTAGTCAATAAATAGTAGTTAAAATAAGCATGAATACACTTAATTAAAAATATTGATTCCTTGTGAGAATTTTGTTCTCCACTTTTCTGTGGGTCTTACCTATGGATAAGGTTAACTTAAAAATGACATCCTCATGTTATTTTGGCTGTAAAACATAAATAAAGTATAAAATATATCTGGTTTAGACTGGTTGTAGTACAAGGTGAATATTGTTTTATAACAATTTAGCATAGCCCAGAAAAGTAAAAATGAAAGTTGATGGTATGTATGGTCATTTCCAACTGTAAGTAAGGTGAGTAATCACTATTGTGGCTGAATCATCATCATCAACTTAGATGACTGAATGCCTACTGAGCCCTTCATGTTATTCAAGATATGAGTTCTACAGACTATAACTTTACTTCTAAGACACTATTACATCAAATAAACTAAATAGATTTCACTGATGTAGAACTTCTATTAGCTCTATTTTTGGAAGTTTTGTTCTACTTCACAGAAGTTTTAATTTCCCATTTTCAAAAACTTGTGTTAACTCAGTAGTTTCCTCTGTGCATACTGGTGAATTTTATATATATTTTTTCTAGCTTTATAGCTCTATCTTTATGTCTTTATGTATTTATTTCTGTCCCATATTTGCTAAAACACCATTGATTATTACTTGTACATTATTACTTGCACTCATGAAAATAAATATATAAAACCACTACCAATTTTACTATTCTTTCCTTTTAATATCCTTTGAAATGCAAGTTTTAAAGTGTGTTTTAGAAAAAGACATATGGTACATGATTATGCATTCCCACCCCATCTCCATCCTGGGAACAATTTATCTCTGAAACAATGGTGAAAGAGACTAGTAACCTATAAATAAGTATCATTTTAAGATTATAAGTAACAACTTGGTCCCAAAGAGAAACACTTTCTTCTCTCATTACAGGTAGAAGTTAGTATTAAACCCAAGATAGCTGATGGACTTTTATGCACAATTTGAAGAATGATATCAGCCAAATGGTAGAAAAAGAGATTTCAACACTCAACCCTACACAGAAACATGAATTTTGGCAACCTTCTACAGAAGAGATACCTTCTTCAATAAATGGCAGTGGGAAAACTGGATATTCACATGCAAAAGAATAAAAATGGACCCTTATAACATACACAAAATCAACTCACAATAAGGGATTAAAGGTAGAACTTAAAATTATAAAGTTCCTAGAAGAAAAGATAAGGAAAGCATTCCTTGACATTGGGCTTGGCAATGTTTTTCTTTGGATATGAGACCAAAAGCATAGGTGACAAAAATTAAAACAAACAAATGTAATTACATCAAACTAAAAGAAATTCATAAACAAAACAGAAGCACAATGGTAGAAAATATTTCTACATTCACTGATATATCTATAAATATGAAAAACCATATATCAATTAAGGGGTTACTCTCCAAAATACATAAGGAACCCATATAACTCAATATTTAAAAAAAAACTGATAAAAAATGGGCAAAGGGAAAAAATGTGCAAAGGGCCTAAATAGACATTTTTCCAAAGATGGCATACAAATGGCAACAAGTACAATGAAACGGTGCTCAACATCGCTAATCATCAGAGAAATGCAAACGAAAACCACAATGAGATATACTCTCACTCACATTAAGATGTCTATTATTTAAAAAAAAAAAAATCTTGGCAAGAAAAAGGGAACCCTGGTATATATTAGTGGGTATACACACTGGTACAGTCATTTTGCGAAACTACATGGAGGACCCTCAAAAAATTAAAATTAAACCATCCTATTCTCTTTCCCACCCTGACTGCTTAAAGGTTACCCACCACTATGAACGACCCAGTAACCGTCTGGACCAGGACACTCACAGGCAACAGACTGCTTCATAGGAAAACAGTCATTGCCATCCTTCACCCTGAGAAGGCAACAGTATCTAAGACAGAAATTTGTGAAAAACTGGCCAATATGTGTAAAACCACACCAGATGTCATTTTTGTTTAGATTCAGAAACCATTTTGGGGGTGACAAGACAACTGGCTTTGGTGTGACTTATTATTCCTTGGATTACACAGAGAAAGATGGACCTACACATAGACTCACAAGACATGGCCTATATGAGAAGAAGAAGACCTCAAGAAAACAGCAGAAATAACACAAGAACAGAATGAAGAAAGTCAGGAGGACTACAAAGGCCAAAGTCAGTGCTGACAATAAGTGAGTTGCAGATTGGACAACAGAGGTAGTAAAGATTTTTAAGGGGCTTTATCAGTGGTAATTGTACAAATTTCTCATGAGAGAATTAATAAACTAAGAACTTTTATGTGTGTGGGGTGGGGAAGAGTGGCCCTATGATCTAGCAATCATACTTCTGGTATTTATCCAAAGAAATTTAAATCAGTACCTCAGAGAGACATCTACACTTTCATGTTCATTGTGGCATTATTCAAAATAGCCAAGATATGAAAACCTAAATATCCATCATTAGATGAATGGATAAAGAAAATGTGGTATTACACACCTACAATGGAATATTATTCAGTCTTTTAAAAAAAAGAAAATACTGCCATTTGCAGCAACATGAGTGTACTTGGAGGTCATTATGCTAAGTGAAATAAAATAGACTCAAAAAGACAAAATACTGCATAGTATCACTTATATTTGGAATCTAAAATAGCCAAACTCAAAGAAACAAAAAGTAGAATTATGGTTGCTAGCCACCCAGGGGAGGTGAAAAAGAAAGGTGAGAGTTAAAAATATAAAGATTCAGTTACGTAAGATAAAGTTCTGCAGATCATGTCTGTAACTAACAATATTGTATGTCGGAGGAAACTTTGGGCAGTGATGGATATTTTTACAGCCTTGATGACAGTAGTCGTTTCATGGGTTTATACTTATACCCAAACACATCAAGTTGTATACTTTAAATATGTCAAATTTTATAAGGTAATCATGCCTTAATAAAGTGGTTTAAAATAATACCCTTTGCGATAGCATGGATGGAACTGGGGAGCTTTATGCTAAGCGAAATAAGCCAAGTGGTGAAAGACAAATACCATATGATCTCACCTATAAGTGGAACCTAATCAACAAAACAAACAAGCAAGCAAAAATATAACCTGAGACATTGAAATTAAGAACAATCTGACAGTAACCAAAGGGGAGGTGGGAGGGGATAATGGAGGGAAAGGAGGGAAGGGTTTTCAAGAACAACTATAAAGAACTCATGGACAAAACCAAGGGGTATGTGGAATCAGAGGAGGGAGGTGGGGATGGATGGGGGTGGGGGCTGGTAGGGGTAAATGCAGACAACTATGCTTGGACAACCATAAAACAATTAAAGAATAAAACAATAAGAATGAAATAAATTAGAGTAGCAATTTTTTAAAAATATAAAAACAAAAACCAATTTGGTAAAATTACAAGGCTTAGGGCCAATATTATGGGTAGCTCAAAGATGATTTCCTATCTTTGCATTTGCTCTTAATTGAAAATGAATGAGTAGTTGCCCTACCTACTCTTCCACAGCTTAAGTTGGAGGCTAGAGAGAAAGGAAAAAAGAACTCAATATAGTATTTTCTAATGCTTTTTCCTCATCACGAGGGAAAAGTTATCTCTTCCATTAACACCAATGTGGCCACACTCTCACTATGTGTCAAGCCATTTCTTCAACATATTTCTTCTGTACTGTCTTGATCTAACAGGACAGCACAAGAGAATATTTTAATCATTGATACACAGCTGGTAGGCTACATCCTGTATGTAAATACTTTTAGTTTGCTCACAGGAATTCCATCTTTAATATTCTATTTATCCCAGAAACATTTTGTGCTCATAGAATGAAATTCCAAACCTAAGGAGCCAAACACTTCCATTGTCAGAGGAACCTCAGCTATGACCAGCACAGTGACTTTTACAAGCCTAAATCCAACAAATTCCTGGAACCACAGCTTCCTCCCCAACTTGCAGTCTATTTGGGAACATGGTACAAATTAGAAATTTTAACTTCAATCAACAAAGCCAACTCTGGCTAATTTAGACAAACAGAAAAGGAGGCTGGGGTGGGGAATATGGAATTGCTGACAGAAACAAAGGAAGAGCCAGAGAACTAGGTCAATAAAGGGAAGGAACAGAAGCAGTGCCAGTGATTGGGTAAGAGGCACTAATAACAGTATCTCTTTGATGGTTTCCTGGTAGTGGAAGAACCATTTGGCCTTTCTATCTCTGCTCAAGTTTATAATTCCAGGGATCCATTTCTTGAAATTTGGTAACCAAAAAAGAAAGAAAAAAGTAGAAATATTTTTTGAAAACTGGCATCACAACTGAACCTCACAATAAAGATGTTAAGCCCAAAGGAGGATACCAGGTGCTAATACCAGAAGGAATGCATGCTGGTTACATTAAAATAAGATTTGCTCAAAGCAAGCACACAGTTTATCCTCACCACCCCCAAAGGCATCAAGATAGTTTTTATTACCAAAGTTAAGGGTAAAGACGCTGAGGAAAAATTAGTTAAAAAATTAGAAAAATAACCAGGATTAAAACAAAATTATGGCAATTTTCATTTTGGTGAATTTTCCAGCATACAATCAGTGCTTTTCATATATGATAATAATGCTTGGCACAAATTGTGAGCGAAATTCAGATTCTTAACGTAAGAACTAGAAAAACGGGGAGAGATTTCATTAATCCAAGAATGCCTGCAATAGGGAAATGTCTATTTTAGAATATTTATGTTACTGCTAAATGCATAAATTTGATCCAAGTCATCATAATTAATAGTGGTCCAGACCAAACTTCTCCTTGATGGTTAAACAAGGGCCAGAAATAATGTTTTACATAACTAGCAAATAGCAGCAAACATATTGCTAATAATAATTTTCAAAAATAGCTAAAATGCTGGCAGAATTGTATACTCCAGGTACTACTTAAGAACCTTATGGGTATTTACCCATTATCACTTGCATTTTGTGTTGTAGGCTCCATTAGTAGCACCATTTAATGGATGAAGGAGGTGAAACACCATGTAGGTACTATTATTATCACTTTTACAGACAAAAGTATTAAGATCACACAGCCAATAACTGGAAAGATACAGATAATGATCTCATAATAGTGATTTTCGGTCTAACAATCAAAAATCACTCCAGAAATCTTATTAAGGATGTTATCGTGCTTAGGAATCTATTTCTTTGGGTGACAAGAACAAGTAAACTTCAGCCAATTCCCCTCAGAAGTTATCCTGAATGAAGAACCAGCATGTCTGAGCTAGTGAAGTATTACCACATTTGTAGCCATAAAAACACCAACAGCACCAGAAGAGATACAAGAATGGGTCACAGACCACAATGCTGTCAACTGATGTCATATCGCAGTTCAAAAAGGGAATATTCTTGCCAAAAAACTTATTTTTCCACTTAACACATTTTTTGAATGTCACTGAGTCATCTTTTTAAAAGTGGGTTTCATCTGAGTCATCCTAGCTACCAAATCACAAAATCCTTAAAATTTACAACCAAGTCTAAGGACAATAGTGTGTGCTCCTGAAAACTTGGGTGCAAGTAGGACTAAATGATGGTAAATTAACTGTCATTTACCAGAGCTGATAGTTGCTTGAATTAGAAGAAAATCATAAAGTTTGGCAAAATTTCAGTAAATAAATTGTACAGAATGCCTTTGTATATTATCTGGTTTTTGAAATAACAGTGAATGTTTTAGAACTTAATGATCCTCCTGCTATGTTTCTCAGAATAGTACCTTCTCAGTAGGCTTTTCATGGCCAGTAGTTTCAGGTTTCAACCCATTAGCCAGTGAATAAAGTATTAAATACCAATTATTTATTTACTATGTTATTCATGCTACTGGAGATGCAAAGGACGTGATTGTTTTCCACAAATAGCTCATCTCACCCATCAAAAGTTTTCAACTATGTACCTGGGTAGGCTGAATTCCACTTTGTATCACTAGTGAAAAAATGTTCAGCCTTTCCTTGAGAAGTATCCAAGCCACATCTCCTATATAGGTAGGCTCTCTGGATTCAAACTGATTTTCTTTTTGTTTTAGGACCACTAACCAGTATTAAGAGACAGATGAAGGACACCAATAAATAATACAGAATACTTGTTTGGAAAAATTATTTTCTTACCCCTAATAATCAGTCTCTGAAAAGTTCAAAGTAGTAACTATCATATTAAAAAAATATGCATCACCCTGGCTGGTGTGACTTAGTTGGTTGGGGTGTCATCCCATGCACCCAAAGGTTAATGGTTTGACTCTGGTCAGGGTGCATATGGAGGCAGCCGATCAATGTTTCTGTCTCACACTGATATTTCTTTCTTTCTCTCTCTCTTTCTCCCTCTTCCTCCCCCACCCTCCTCAAAGTAATGAATAAAAAAGTCTTCAGGTGAAGAGAGAATAAATAAGTAAGTAAATAAATAAATAAATAAATAAATAAATAAATAGAATAACATGTCAATAAAGCAATGAGGAACCTTAATTCAATGATATTGAAAAATAGCCTTTTATGGTAATCCTAGCAAACTTGAAAATAAATGATGACATTCACTACCAAGAGGTACTTTTCCATTATAAATTTAAATATTTCACTGTAAATTAAGTTGTGTAGTTTTTTTGTTTTTTGGGGGGGTTGTTTGTTTGTTTTTTGTCTTCGAACCCTTACTCTATACAGTAGGTTTGAAAAAGTATTTGTTGAAATGAATAAAAATTGAAATACTATGATACAACTAATTATGTATACATAAAAGCTTTAAACATTGCAAACTTGTTATACATAGGCAGGTAGCTAGTGCATAGAGACGATGGTTGTTTCTTAAGTCCCATTCATTCCTATCCTGGGTACATCTATTCCTCAAAAGAGATTATTGAACTGAGAAAGCTGCTCATTACTGCAATACTTTATTATAATGGCAGAAAATTTTTGTATTTTTCTTCTAGTACAACCAAAGCTTCTAACAGGAGATAGCAGGTTAATCTGGGCATGGTAAGCCCTTGTCATGGAGAAAGACTCAATGGAGATCACATCTATCTTTTTTTCTTTATCTTCAAATAAGGGATGGAAAATTCAGACACCAAAACTCTTGGTTTCAAAATGGTGTTCCATGGGCCCCTGTGGAGCCTGCCTTAGAAAGTCAGGAGAAAACTCACTACATGACATCTGACTTTGTCACCATTACCATTCCCTCCACTAAATTTCAACAAAAAAAGAAGATATCTGTTTTTCATATAACAATCTAAATAAAACTATCGTTGGAACAAAAACATGGGATACTAAAAATTATAGATTACTGCTAAATGAACTTTGTTCCCTTTAAAGTAGAAAAGTTAGCTCTGGCTGGTGTGGCTCAGTGGATAGAGTGCCAGCCTGAAAACCAAAGGGTCGCCAGTTCAATTCCCAGTCTAAGGCACATGCCTGTGTTGTGGGCCAGGTCCCCTGGCGAGGGTGAATGAGAGGCAACCAAACATTGATGTTTCTCTCCCTCTCATTATCACTCCCTTCCCCACTCTCTAAAAATAAATAAAATAAAATGTTTAACAAAATACAGTAGCAAATTGAGTAAGCATCTATTTATTGCAGTGTTACAGCCACTCAAAACATTTTGGTCAATTCTCTGGGAAGTGTCTTTCAACAAGATGGTCCAAACTTTACTTTGTTCTTTGGTGGAAAATATTCAACTCTTAAAAGCTGACAAGCTTACAGAGCAGTCAATTTATTCAGACCAGTTCTGATGTTGAAGGTAGAAGATTAAGCTGCATAATTAATATCATGTTTGATCAAATGTGACTATAAAGCAATGAGATGTTCAATTCCCATGTGAATTAGAGCAAGGGAAGATGTTAGAAGATGGAATATCATTAAGCACTGTTCATATATTTATGCAGATGAAAATCCTCAACAATACAGGAAAGCTTAGTTATAATGTTTATATGACCAAATTATTCTAAATATTCAACTGGCTTAATATTCACAAATGAAAGAGACTGAGAGAGAGAGCAACAGAGACAGACATAGAGAAAAGAGGTGGACAAGGAGGAATGTCCCTATTTCTTTCTAAAGAACCACAAAGAATTTAGCAAATGTTTGTTACCTATCCCTTCATTATAGATTTTACTAATTGTTACTGTTCCTTGAATGGCCCTTAAAATACACTGATTCCTAAAATGGAATCTCTTAACTTCATTGTCTGTGATCAAGATTATGACTAACGATCTTCAGATATAAAAACAAAGTGAATAAGAAGATTTTCTATATGAATTGGCTGCTAAACCCACAGAAATTTTCAACAAATTGAAGGCAATTTTTAATAACAGGAAAGTTAGACATGCTAAAGCAGTGTTTTAATTATTAACTTGAGTTTATTAATAAAGCATATTATTAGTAGCTCCCACTATTTTATGAGTCCTAACTCAATGCCATTCAATGAGCCTTTAAATACATTGTCCCACTCTATCTCCACAGCAAGCATTGCCCACAGTCACATGGTTTGTAAGTGGTAGAGACTCTAAGAGAAACAATTCACACTCTCTTTTTCATCTAGGTCTCTGCTCAAACTGTACCTTCTAGCCTCTGACATATTCTATCCTATATCTGTTTTGTTTTCATTCATGGAACTTTTCCTCCTATCTCAAATTATACATAGATTTATTTATTTCCCCCATACATAGGCAATAAAAAAGTATTTTTTCTATTTTGTTTACTGCTGAATTTCTAGTGCAATATAACAGTTTTCAGCCCATAATTGGTCCTTGATAAGTGTTTTTTTAAATAAATAAATGGAAGCAGGAATGTTTGATGAATGAAAAAATGGGCAAATGAACAAAAAATTCTCCCTCCATCAAACCCAGATATTTTCACTATACCATACTACCTCACAATGTCAAAGATCTTTGTTGTTTTTAAGAACAGCAAACTCACATCTATCTATCACCCTTAAATCCTTATCCACCAGTCACTGCCCACCCTGTCAACATCTCAGTTCAGGGAGGCTAGACCTCCAACTGGAAGCTATAGGATAACATTGAGGGCAGCAATAATGTCCTGCTGGTGTAGAGGACCAAATCTAAGACTGCAGCAGCCAGATGACCACATGGAGAGTTCTCACACTTCCTCAAACTGGGACACAGTAAAACCTTGGCTTTCAAACAGTTTGGTTCTCAACCAAGTTGTTCATGGAAAAAATGTCTCAGTTATCTGACAGAACTTTGGGTTTCAACCCTGTACCTGACAACACTTTCATGCTGATACCTGTATGATCAGTCACTAGTCTCTCAGGCAACAAGGGAGATTCGGTTTTTGAACAAATCACTTCTCAAACAGTTTTCTGGAACAAATTAAGTTTGAGAACTGAGGATCTTCTGTATTTAAAAGGAAGGTTGCTATCTGAGGACAAGAGCAGTGTCCGCATGGAGACACTGAAAAGCGCTCTTTAGTAGGGAAAAAAGATAGCGGTGAGCACAAATCACAAACTCACCAGGCAGACAATTTTAACCCACTCAGCAGATGGCAGGCCAAGCCATCTGTCGTTTCCTTTCTTCTAGGAAATTAAAATTGGCTAACAGAGAAAAATTAAAAGACATGTAAGGTACATGAGAACTATTTTAGAAGGCAATGAAGAGCAAAACTTTTAACGGAGAAAAATGAACTAAAAGGAAGGAATATACAGAAATTTAAAACAAGTTAAAAAAACAAGCAAAATATACTTAAACTGGAGAAAGGAAATTATCTGAACAAGCAGCAAGACAATCAACTATTTCTAAAACAGAAATACTAGATAAGATTTTTAAATAAATACTCCAGTGGTGTAGCAGGATGAATATATTCAAAGTTACATTACTTAACTAAAAGACTGGGTCATGGAACTCTCCCAAAGGCATAAGAGAAAGATAGAAAAATAGGAGAGAAAAAATAAGAAAAAGGACAAGAATGTTGGAGAACAGAAATAGACGTGTCAAAATTCACTGAGTTGGAAAACCAAAAGAGAAAATAAAGAGTGAAAACAGGGAATAAAATAGTTGATAAAAATATAACCAAAACTCTTTTCAAAACTAAAAATAGTTTTACTTTAGGCTTCAATTTGATAGTGTTCTGTGATAGAGACAATTCTGTTTGCACAAACTGTTTTACCAATCTCCTGGGCACACAAAAAGACTACACTTTCCTCCCCTTTCCTTTGTATCTAGGTGGATTTAGATAAACAATATAGATCAAAGGCACCAGGGGAACTGAATGACCACTTTAGACAACTACCTGCCCAACAGCTAATTAGACTCTGGTGAAAGTAAGAACATTCTTTTACCTAGATTTTTGGAGTTCTTTTTTATAGCAGTTAGCCTAGTTTCATTCGTAGAGTGTATAGTGCACTGGGATAGATAATAAAAAAAAAAATTCACACCAAGACATATCCCCAAAGCAAAAGCAAAATCAGATCACATAAAAAGAATTAAAAAATCACAGTAATATGCCTCTTCAATAGAACCATAATATGCAAATATTGAAGGGAAATAAAATTGAACCATTACTTTCATATTTATCTGAACTAATATATATGTTTACTGGTAAAATAAAGTTTCAGCATAAAAGTTCTCAGAAATGTTATCATACACGTATCCTCTTTGAAAGATTCTTTAATAGATATATTTCTGCCAGAAGAACAATGAATAGAAAAGAAATAAATGTTATAAGATAAAAATAATTTACTTTGTAACTAAACAAGAAATGAAAATACAGTCCTAAAACTTCCTATAATATCAACACAAGGCAAAGGAGTTTCTTTGGGTGAGACAACAGATATTCATCGAGAAAAATATATAATTATGGGCCTCATATATAATACATAATTTTCTAGCCAAAAGAAATTTTGATAGAGGGAAAAGCAAGAAAATAAAAAATAAAAACCATGGTAAATAAAAATCATCAAAAAATTGC
Source organism: Tonatia bakeri (assembly GCA_004024845.1). Classification (NCBI taxonomy): domain Eukaryota; kingdom Metazoa; phylum Chordata; class Mammalia; order Chiroptera; family Phyllostomidae; genus Tonatia; species Tonatia bakeri. Next base: position 63,527 of record PVIA01001642.1, read on the forward strand.
AAAAACAAGTCCTAGCATAACTGAAATTACAGCAAATAAAAACAGGCTAAACACACCAGCATATGAGGATTCTATTTTAATTTTTAATAATATATACAAATCAACCAGGAAAAGACATGGAAGGCACTTAAATGAATATTATTAAACAAAAGAAGTCAATCTGAAAAGCCTACATACCATATTATTTCAAGTACATAACACTCTGGAATAGGCAAAACTATGGAGATAGTAAAAGATAAATGATTTCCAGGGGTTAGATTGGGAGAGGGATCAATAGTCAGAGCACAGCTGATTTGGGAGGCAGTAGAAAATACTCTGTATGGTATCATAATGGTGAATACATGTCAATACATATTTATCTAAACCCATAAAATGTACAACACCAAGAATGAACTCTAAGGCAGATGATGGACTTTGGGTGATTATGATGTGCCAATGTAGGTTAAACAATAGTTGAAAAGAAAAGTAAAAGGTGCCCTTTTGTTGAGTGTCATTGATGATGGGGACCACTATGCACATGTAGGTGCCAGGCGTTATATGTGAAATCTCTCTAACTACCTCTCAGTTTTGCTGTGAAACTAAGACTGCTCTTAAAATGCATACAGACACAGACACACACAAAACTGTGCATAAATGGCACATTTTAAAAGTGGTATGAGTATCAAAATATTAGGAGAAAAACAGGGTTTAAAAGAATACATACTTTTAAAGAAAAGGAGTATGAACTCAATATGAACCAAAAGAAAGCTTCATACTAATTTTAATATCACCCAAATACAATTTTAGATAAAAGGAAAATCATTTCTCTGTTTCACTAATATACGTTTACTGACAGACACTTACTGTCTTAAACAGTGAGGTTAGAGGAGGGAACAAATCAAACATTTCCTTTCCATCATGTAGTTTATATTTTTTTAAGAGCTTTTTTTTTTTAAGTATGCAATCTGTACTCTTTTTTTTAAGATTTTATTTATTTATTTTTAGAGAGGGAAGGGAGGGAGAGAGAGACAGAGAGACAGAGAAACATCAATGTGCGGTTGCTGGGGTCCATGGCCTGCAGCTCAGGCATGTGCCCTGACTGGGAATTGAACCTGGGTTGCTTTGGTCACAGCCCACACTCAATCCACTGAGCTACACCAGCCAGGGCATGTAGTTTATATTTTAAAAGAACAAATAAAAGGAAATACACACTATAAAAAGAAAAAATGAGATATCTTATGGTAATGAGTACTTTTAAGAAAAGTAAATCAGAATATGAGGAATTAAAAAGCAAGGTGGTATTTGAGCAGGACTCAGAGGAAGAGACATAAATAAACATGAAGCGGTAAACATGAACAGGTAAATATAATGAAACCATACAAGGAAACAAAATGTCAGACAGGAAACAGCAATTACAAAGACCCTGAGATGGAAGGGTGACTTGCATATTCAATAACCTCAAATAGACCATTGTAGCTAGAATGCAGTTGGCAAACATATATGAATAGGTGAGGTTAGAACAATACTCTAGTACTTTTTTTTTTTGCTATTATAAAGATTTGAGTTTTAACATGAATAAGGTAAAAAGGCACAGGGGACCTTTAAGCCAAGTGAAAAACATGTTTTGAAAGGTTACCAGGTCTTTTAAAGCAAATGGTTATGTTGGGAGGCTATTGCAATAATCTAAGCAAGGGATGATAGTGGCTTAGATAGGGGGATAATGACAAGTATAAAGAAGGCATTTGGACTCTGGATGTATATGACAATAAAGCCAAGAGAACTGACTGATGGAAAAGTGGTGAAATAAGAAAGAACGGTATATGTCAAGGAAAACATCAAGATTTTTTAGTTTGGAGAAAAAAGGGAAGGCTGGTGGAAGAGAGGGGCTTTTCTTGGAGGAAAAGAGTGGTGATTGAAAGTTTACTTGTGGACATGTAAATTTTAAGATACACATTGAATGTCAAAGAGGACACATTAAAAAGGCAATTGGCTATGAAAAAAAAGTCCTGCCTAAATATATAAATATGAAATTCATCAGCACATAAATGGATATCTCAACTGGAATGATGGTTTTAATAACCAAAAGAGTGATTGTAGGTTGAGAAAAGAAGTTGTTCAAATATTGAGTCTCTGACACACCACTATTTACAATTCAGAGAGATCCTAATGAGGCAGTCAAGGAAATAGAAGCACTAGCTGGTAATGATGTAATTGGTGGCTAATAATAGTAATATGAAGCTATATTCAATCTCACTAATAAGATAAATGTAAATTAAGACAACAGTATGGAATTTTACAGCCTTAAGTAGGATGAAGTAGCATATCAAATAGCATCTATGGTTGGTGAGTATTTGTGAAATCTTGTTGGTGAGAGGGCAAATGTCCTTTTGGAGTAAAATTGGAATGGAAAACTAAAAGGACATTATTAGGTAAATGAGGGATAAGATATACAGAATGAAGGCAAGGGGAACAGGCTTGGCAATGAAATATGAAATGAAATAATGATAAAATTTTATAGAGTGTTCTCGCCTAGACATATTATGAATTCTGTGCTTTGAATTGAATCATCTGAAATGTCTTCATCCCTCACATGAATAGATAAAGTTTTCAACATTCAAGCAACATTCACTGTGGCTTAAATATTAAGTTTCCTATTGAAATATTTTTTTTAAAATAGAAAATAAAATTACCTCTAGGACTTACATTAATTTAAGAACTAAATGATAATACAGAGTCCATAAAAAATATTTTGTTCAATGTCATTTTGTTATAACATTAATGGGAGAAAGAACAAAAACAAAACAATTCCAATTGGGTCTACTCTCTGTGTGGAGTTGGCAAGTCCTCCCCATGTGTACTTGGGATTTCTCCAGGGACTGTAGTTTCCTCCTACATCTCTGGGATGTAGGAGGAAACTACATCTTGAGGTAAACTACACATGAAACTACACATGAGGTAAACTGGTGTGTCTAAATTGTCTCAGTCTGAGTGAGTAAGGGTGTATGTGATGTACCCGGTGGCTGAACAGTGTCCTGTCCAGGGTGGTTCCTCCATGGTTCCCTGAGCTGCCAGGAGAGGTTCCAGGCAGCCAAGACTCTGAACTGAAATAAGTGGGTTGGAAAAGTATTATCTCACATGTTTTTATTCATCTTTCTTAAATGTATGTATTGCTCACATTTATTTCAGTGTTTAATATTAGTGATGTTATAGGTCTTTATTTATAAGTTTAGTGAAGTTTCTGTGACCAGAAATATCCTGTAGGAACTTAACTCTTATTTATATAAATCATGGTATAATTGGTTTTATTATACATCAAGTCACAGCTTCCAAGAACTCATGATAATGTTGAGTGAGGAATTAACTGGGAAATACATGATGTCTTAAAGTATGATACATATCATACTTTTCCTGATTTTTTTCTATGTCAAAAACCATAAATAATCATGACATCCATAGATGAAAATAACTAAAGAAAATGCTATTCCTTGTGACACAAACTTCCACATATCTGAAACATAACTTTCTACATACCAGAGTTTTCTCTTTTTAATGATAACAAGACATTGGTATATGCCTACATACTCCATTACTCTCTGCTTTCTTAAATAGAGAGTAATATATGGAATTTAAAATATGTTACTAATTTGCACTAATATTCAATAAGTTAGTAATAGGTTGATTTGCCACACAGCTTAGTAGAATTCTTCCTCTGTCCCCCAGATTTGATGACCTTTTTCTGATCACCAATGCCATGGTCATGTAGTGAAGTCACCATGATTTCCAGATGTAAAAATCAGTGAGGGCTGTGGCTATGGAGAGAGAGACTTTTAGAATCCAGGCATTCCCTCTGAAAGAGCCCAAGTATGGACTTACCTGGACTCACTTCTCTGAGCACCAGTGCTTGGGCAGCAGCTTGAAAGGCATGGGGACAAATGGGGAGTAATTAAAGTGTACCTGGCATCAGGATAAGAACTAGAAGAACAGCTTTCTCCCAGAGAGAAGTGCTGACAGAGGTCATTGTTCCTTTTCTGAATCTGACTCCCACAGAGTCAGCACGTGGGTGCTATATCTGAGTCTCCAAAACAACAGTAACACTGTTGGATTTTTCCTAATGATTCCCTGAGACCCCACCACACCCAAATTTCCAGTCCAGTTAATCTATTTCCAGTGTTTCTTTCCATACAGACAGACTGTGTTGGCTCATGCTTCAGACTTTTCTGAAATCTCTCAAAGGTTCACAAACTCAAAAATCAGCATCTGGTCTCAACCTGCCCTATACCTCTTGCTAAGTGGCCCCATACTTGGCATTAGTGGTGGCTGGCCTTCATTTGCACCCCAGCTTCTCGTGGATACCTTTAAGCCTAGCACAAGGAGTGACCATTTGCAGATCACTTTGTAGCCCATGCTGGGTCACCCCAGGCAGGCCATAGGCATTAACTGAACTTGCCCTGCATCACCCAGGAGGCCCTAAACCTAGCACACCCACTGTCCAACTTCAGATCACATTGAAGCACCACCAAACTAACCCCATGAGTAGCACACTGAAGTGGTAGACTCATCAGGCATCAGAGTCCCATTTAAGTGAGTCCTGCTCTGTGGTAATAGCCCCTGAACAGTAGGTCCTCCACTGTAGGTGTAGCCAGTCCTCACAGCCAATTGCCCTGGGGTGGGAGGACATAAATCCCTTAAATTAATGTGACAAAAGCAATCAAGGCTCAGCTACAACAGACGAATGCCCACAGCCCACATGGGGTTGCACCTGGTGGGTCCAGCTCAGTTTATAAAGGATGCTGTGCCACTGGGACCTATAGGATACCTACTATATAAGGCCACTCTACCAATACTGGAAGACATAGCAGTTCTACTTAATACACAGAAACAAACACACAGAGGCAGCAAAAATGAGGAGACAAAGAAACATGTCACAAATGAAAGAACAGAATAAAACTCCAGAAAAGAAACTAGACAAAATGGAGATAAGCAACCTCCCAGGTGCAGAGTTCAAAACATTGATTAAAAGGATGCTCAATGAACCTAAGGGAGGAGTAGATGAACTCAGTGAGAAATTAAACAAGGAGATAAGTAACATAAAAATGGAGACAGAAAACATAAAAAAGAACCAGTCAGAAATGAAGAATACCATAACTAAAATGAAAATTACATTACAGGGAATCAATAGTACAATAGGTGAAGCAGAGAATTGTATCAGTGGTTTAGAAAATAAGGAAACAGAAAACACCCAATCAGAAGAGCAAGAAGAAAAAGAATCCAAAAAAATGAGGATAGTTTCAGGAGCCTCTACAGCTACAAGCATAATAATATTCACATAATGGGAGAGGTGGAAGGAGAATAGACAGCAAGGAATTGAAAATTGAAAAAGGATGGAGCCCTGGCTGGTGTGGCTCAGTTGGTTGGAGCATCCTCTCATAACCAAGAGGTTGCATGTTCAATTCCCAGTCAGGGTACATGTATATATTACAGGTTCAAACCCTGGTCTGGGCACATGATCACCTATCTGGGCACCTGTGAGAGTCAGCCAATCAATGCTTTTCTCTCACATCGATGTTTCTGTCTCTTCCTTTCTTGCTCCTTTCCTCTTTCTCTCTCTCCTAAACAAAAAAGAAAAGAAAAGAAAAAGAAAAATGTCCTTGGGCAAGGATTAAGAAAATAAAAATAACTGATAAAAAAATTATACATACAAATGCAGGAAGTGCAGAGAACCCTAAACAAGGTGAACCCAAAGAGACCCACACGAACACATATCATAATTAAAATGCCAAAGATTAAAGATAAAGCATCTTAAAAGCAACAACAGAAAAACAGCTAGTTAGCTACCAGAAAGGTCCCATAAGACTGACAGCTGGTTTCTCAGAAACATTTCAGGACAGAATGGATAGGTAAGAGATATTCAAAGTGATGAAAAGCAAGGACCTACAACAAATATTAGTCACCCCAATGAAGCTATTCAGAGTTGAAGGGCAAATAAAGAGCTTACCAGACAACAGAAAGCTAAAGTTCATCACCACCAAACCAGAACTATAAGAAATGTCAAACAGGACATATTTAAGAAGGAAAAAAAGATAAAAAATATTAATAATAAAAAGACAAGAGCTACATATATATCAACAATTACTTTATTTTTTATTTAATCTTTATTTTATTTTATCCATTACTATTTAGTCAATAATCACTTTAAATGCAATTGGACTAATAGGCCAATAAAAAAATCATCTGGTGGCTGAATAGATAACAAAACAAGACCTTTACATATGCTGTCTACAAGAGACTCACTTGAGATGAAAACACACACAGACTGAAAGTAAAGGGATAAAAAATGTTATTTCATAAAAATGGAAACAAAACAAAAGCTGGGATAGCCAAACTTATACCAGACAAAGCAGACTATAAATCAAAGGCTATAACCAGAGACAAAAAAAAAGGACCCAGCAATTCCACTTCTAGGTATTTATCTGAAGAAACCCAAAACACTACACTGAAAAAACATATATATCCCGATTATTTACAATAGCCAAGATATGGAAGCAAAGTAAATGTACATCAATAGATAAGTGGATAAAAAAACAGTGTACATATACAATGGAATATGACTCAATCATAAAAAATTAAATCTTGCCATCTGCAACAACATAGGTGGACCTAGAGGTACTATGCTGATGTTAAAATAAGTCAGACAGAGAAAGACAAGTGCCATATGATTTTATTTATATATGGAATCTAAAAAACAAACAACAAGCAAAACAGAAACTGACTCATAAATACAAGGATATTTTGACAGTTGCCAGATGGGAGGGGAGTTGTAGGAATGGCTAAAAAAGATAAAGAGATAAAAGTACATATTGGTAGTTACAGACTAGTCATAGGGATATAAAGTATAGCATAAGCAGTACTGTCAATAATATTGTAATAACTATGATGGTGTCTGATGAGTACTAGAATCACTTCAAAAATTATATAAACATCTAATCCCTGAGTTGCACACCTGAAACTAAAGTAGTATTGTCAACTGTGATTAAAAACAAAACTATTTTAAGAAAAGACAAAAAGGGACTCATAATAAAATCATAAGTCTATTTTGAAGATTAAATGAGACAAATACATGTAAAGCATTTATGTCTGTGCCTAGTTCATAAAATACTTAATATTCCCAATGCTTTTGATATTTTCAAATATAAACCAATGATATTGCTTTTTCTAGATTCTGTAACATTTTAAGTTGATCAGACAGCCAGACATCTGTCTAATCAATAAACTGAGATGTTCTATGTAACTCAAATGGTAGCTTTTAACTCTAAACTTCAAAATCCTTTTACATCTTTTTAAAAAATATTTTATTTATTTATTTTTAGAAAGAGGGGAAGGGAGGGAGAAAGAGAGGGAGAACAGCAAGGTGCGAGAGATACAAACATCAGTTGCCTCTTACATGACCCCAACCAGGGACCTGGCCTGCACCCAGGAGTATGCTCTGACAGGAAATGAAGAGGAGGCCTTTCTGTACACAGACCAGCACTCAGTCCACTGAGCCACACCAGCCAGGACTCCTTTTACATATTTTTAATAAAATTAGAAAATATATTATCTTTAACTACCTTTCAAGTATTCATGAATATAATATTACTACAATGACTAAGTAAATAAAATGCTATACTCCCCAGATTTCAATTGGGTTACCACTTTCTACCTTCATGAGATTATAAATTTTAAAATACTTTAGCCTAGGATCCTAAGAAGCTTTTTTTGCTGTGTGTGTGTGTATTTTTTCAGAACACTCAGAACTATTATTAATCTTAGAATGATACCTTCTATACCGTACTTGAGAAAAAAGGAAATTATAAGACAGAGATCTAATCTCAACAAATGTAAGGTTAGGTTCCAAGAAGAAATTTGTGGTGATTTGAAAAGTTAGCAACTGGGCCAGCTCCAACTTAAACCCTGGCTTAATTAAAGTTTCTCTATTTGGGGTTGTACAGAGGAGAAAATAAGTTTAATTTTTATCAGATTTGAGGCTATTTTATCACTTGGAGGATAGTAAAATTAACTAAAAATTTCATTAAAACTTCCAGACATCTGAAATTCAAAATATCTCTCTCCAACATTTAACTTCATAAGCAGACAGTGTTTGTCCAAAAGTTTTTGTCTGTGTGCCAACAGAACAAAGGTCATAGATGTACCAGCTGAGAGAAGACAAACAAGATAAAGACAAATGATACAGTGTGCTGAACACAAAGTACTATATATTGGAATATTCTTGGTTTCAATTTTGAGGAAACATGCCCTAATTAAATTTCAACACATTATTAATAATTTCAGTGAAAGAAACAAGTTTTATAGGCCCTATCTCAGCTCCGGTTCTCCTAATAAAAGTGAATCTTAAGACAAAGGTTGATTTGTGGACAACTTGTTTGGGAACATATTCATAGGGAAGGACAGGGAAATAAAACAGAAAAGTAAAGGAAGAGAGCTGACACAAGAATATCATTGTTCACTACTATGGGAAAATGGTTACTCCATCCCTCAGTAATAATTTGAGAAGCTCAAGAAATATGTCTAAGAACTATCTGTCCATTTCAAGAGAAAGAAAAACATTTACCATCTGATTCCTTCTAGGTTGTGAATGCATGAATACAAAGGAGTTCCCATCAGTCTCCATGATGTGGTATCCGAGAAGGTCAGGACCACAAAGTTAGAGGTACTAAATTCATGTCTAAAGCATCTGAGATGCAGTGGCAAGGTGCTTTCAGATTCAGCTGCATGAAGATGCAGGGAGCCTCCAAGGAACTTATTGCTTTAGCAATAAAAAATATAGTCAGAGGATTTTAAATGTTACACAAAAGTTGTCCATGTTAATCATTTCCAAAGAGGAAATAGACTACTTTCCCATAAGAGTTAATTACTTTTCCAGTATGTCAAGACACTAGAAGAATAGATGCCAGGAACACAATATTGTTTGGAGAGTTCTGTACCTGAGGAGTTTGGAAGATGAGGGTGTTTCAGTATTACTACTATACTGTGAAAGTAATAGAATGAACTAGGTTCCCTAGTCTTTAACTCAACAAAGCAAAACTTGAAGCAAATTTGTTAAACCAGACTTTATCGTGATTTTGTCCTACATGTTAATTTATTAAATGACATTGTGTTTTTTCATTGAAACTTTTTTCTCTGTTGTTAATTTAAATCAACATATTTTATATTGAATAGTCTATGTTAATTTCATTTCTGAGTCCCCCAGCAGTTTGGAGCAAAGTAATAACCAACCCACCAAGAGGAAAAATTAAATAAAAAGAAAAACAAAAAACAAAACCAAATAGTAATCCCAAATGCCTCAGCTTCATAATTAATATAAACAAAAACATGTTTAATCGGCTCTCAAGTGTAAATAACACCAACAGCATATTCACAGCTCACAAATGCAATTTGTGAAACAATTTTACATCAATAAAGGAAGAAAACAAGTTTATCACAGCATGCTTCATATTTCAAAGAGAATAAGTTGCTATAACTTTAAGAAAGGCAACTCAGAAAACCTGTTACAATAAGAAAAGTGAAATCAATTTGGCTTTCCAAGAAAAATTATGTGACCTTATTTATTATGTTTTATGATACATTTTTTAAAAACTAAAGGAATTCTAATTAAACATTTGTCCTTCCTTCTTGGTTAAATGATAAAGATTTTTTCAATGAAAATGATGCATATATTCAATATATTCATTTTAGCTTGAAAGATTGACAAATTGAATTAATTAATATAATAGTTACTATCATTCTTACTGATAATTGATAGCATTTACTGGCATATGAGGTCTGTCCAGAAGGTATTCAGCCATGTAATATGAAAGATAGAGACATTTATTGAAGAAGATACAAGAAACAGTGTTCATAGAACAATGAAGCCTCAATCCCCTTCAAAGTAGGCACCTTGGGACCTCACACAATTCTCCCGTTTGCTCTCAGTTGCCCCATCATATTTGCCTGAACCTCAACAATGATCTGAAATCTCTTCTCTTTCAAAGGTGATTTTAGAGTTGGGAAAAGCCAGAAATCACAGGACACCAAACTGTGGCTGTAGTGGGGCCTGAATCACCTGGGTGATTTTATGTTTCACCAAAAATCTCACACAAGACATGATGCATGAGCAGGCGCATTGTCATGGTGAAGCTGCCAATCACCAGGTGCCCATAGCTGCAGCCTTCTGAATCATGCAAATAGTTTCCACTGAAAAATGTTCAAGTTTAACATAAAATTTGAATCAGATTCATTGCTCTATTAGCTCATTTTGAATGTGACAGCCAAACAGTACCCATGCTCACTCAACTGCCCCCACTGATTAGTACAGTGAAGTAATCATTGTTCATGCATGCACATTCCAGTCCACTCACTCTCCTAGGCTACTGGGTTGTAGCGATGTCACACAAACTGTTTCCATTATATTAACAATGGCTGGACTTTTTCCAGACAGACTTCACACTCTTAGTGAGAACTCAGTAAAGCTTACCTACTTCTAATCCTAGAGTAACCTATAGACTCAAATTCTTTGCCATCTTATTCTGTATGCTACTATTGGTTAGAAACAGTCTTAAATAAAACTCTGCTTAGGGTGAAATTATCTCTGATATATCTCTCTATTTTTGTGAGCTCCTATTCGTTATATACTTCTTTCTCAAATAGAGGACTAGCCAGATATCCCTTTGCCTAGCCATGCTCCTCCTGGCCTGGCTTCTCATGCAGCTGCTAGACCTTGGAAATTTCTTTCTCATATGCCAACCACTCAGGATTTAAAGAGATAATTTATAATAAATTAAGAGATCTTTGTGATGGATTAAACATGACCAAAAATTATTTAGATCTTCTCTCATTGAGCGATAGGGTTTATTTTCTCTCCCCGTGAATCTGGATTGGCTTGTGACTGCTTCAACCAACAGAGAAGAGTGGAAGTAGCATGTGATGGATCCAGGCCTACCATGGAAGATGACTGCCAGTTTTTGTCTTGCATGTGGAGTCCCTGAGCTACCATATGATGTCCATCAACCACATAAGATGTTCAACCCCCTTGCTGAAAAGATTACAAGGAGAAGCCCTGAAACTACATGAAGAATAAAACAGATGGAGCTGTCCCTACCAAAATGTCAGGCAAATGAGTAAAGCCATCTTGTATGTTCCAGATGAAACTAGCTTCCAGTTAAATACCACATGTGGCTCTCTCATCAATACCAGATGGTGCAGAATTACCCAGCAGATACTGCTTGAATTGTTGACCCACAAAGTCATGAGATATAATAAAAATGGTGAGACAGTAAAAGTTGGGATAGTTTGTCAACCATCCCAAAACAGTATAGTTCTTTCCTTCCCATATCTGAGTGTTCAAGAGACCAGCTACTTTAGCATAACATGCAAGCCTCCCTGTTGTTGTTGCTATTGCTGATATTTTGTAAGGTACATGACTTGACACCATCCTTAGGATATTCCTATTCAATGGATCTAGAGCAATGCCCAGAAACCTATGCACACCTTATATTCTAACCTGAGAAACTTCCACTGAAGAAATTTCCTCTAAAACAAACTTGACAGACATCTATTATCTGCTTAAACATTCAAATGATAGGGATATCTCCATCTCACAAAGTAAATCCAACCTTAATTATGGAAATGCTTTTTTGCTAAGGGTGTAACAGAGTGATTCATAGGTCAAATGTCTCTGAAAAACTCCATGGCAAGAATTCAGAGCCACTAATGCTCTGTAATTAATCGATTCAACTGAATCACATGCTTCTTTAGGTCCAGCTTTGAACTAAGACTCTTGGTTCAAAAAATATAAAAGAAAGAATCCGTTTGGCTCAGTTCATTTATCTGTGGACAGGGCACATTATGCTAGACCTTGTCAAAGACAATTAGAGCCTAGAATCTGTTGTCCTTAGGTAAAGTGCCCACCCCAATCAGCTGTGGCCATGGAACTACATCATCTGCCCCAGAATGTGACTATTTATTGTGGTGGAGTATAGGAGCAATCTCCAAAAGGAAATATGAAGAAATCTGCATTGTGAGGTATTTCTAATTTATTTTCTTCACATGCAAGCTTTTAAATTTTGAAAAGATCAATTAATTAACCCTATTCCATAATCTATTCATCTTTGGTTGTAATCTTTAGGGTCCAGTCAGAAGACAGAAACTACACATTATTTTAATAGACAGAATTTAATTAAAATAATTGGTACTAGAAAACTGAAACAGGTATCAGAAAACTGAAAAGGCAAGAGGAACACTAAGGTATTACAGAGATAGCAACTACAGATGCTGCCTAAAGTTGAGGAAATAGAGAAAGAAGATATTAATAAGTTTATTAGAACTTGGAACATTGTGGGACAGATACTACAAAGTTAGGTCTCAGACCTCTGAGAAAAAGTTAGAGCTTTGCTGGCACTGATGACTCAGGAGCTCAAAAAATGGAACTTGGGAGACTAGAACACACACTTCTGACACAGAGGTGCTCTGAGTATTGCTAAATGAGTGCAGCAATAATACCAGAACAAACAAAAATAGATAAATAACTGAAACAATGGAACCATTACTTCATTTGTTCAGGCCACTATATTTTTATCATAAACATGGTGACAAACATGCTACACTGTAAATTTATACAAACCTTCCAGTGAACTGTAGAATCTTTTTTTATATATATTCTGACTGAACTACTGGTTCATGTACTAGGTGTTATCCAATATTGCTTAGGTAGTTGACTCTTTAAACTCAAAAGCTAAATTATAATTTATCTTCAAAAAATGGTTGTGCTTAGTTTTGGTCATTCTACTGAGATATATTTTTTCTTTTTTCATCTCTATTATCCAAAATACATACTGTAGCTGCAGTTTGAAGCTCACTTGCTGGGTCCTCATCTACAAGCATATTAATTTGTTTTTACATGATTGATTATGAAAAGCAAAGAAGCAAACTAGATGTTAAATCATACAAATTCTTTTGGAACTTTTATGTATTGATTTTAGGGAGAGGAAGAGAGAGGGAAATGGAGGGAGAAAGAGAGGGAGAGACAGAGACAAAAAGAGACAGAGAAAGAAACATCAGTTCATGTATTCATTAGCTGCCTCCTGTATGTGCTTCAATCAAAGATGGAACCTGAAACCCTAGCATATCAAAATGATGCTCTAATCAACTAACCCACTCAGCAGGGCTTAAACTCTTTTCCATGAAGTCAATCTCTTTCTTGATCTTCCTGTCTTCAGAATAAAGCTTTAAAATAAAACTTTTTGATGTCCTTAACATCTTTTCCCAAGTCCATTCCCATTCATTAATATAATTTATTGGTTTGTGCTCCTCTTGAGCCTTTATCTTTGACTAAAAATCCTTATACCCACATATATTTATTATTAAAGACAGAATTTTTTTCTTAATATAATTTTAGACAGGGGCTAGAGAGAATTACAACTGTGAATGTACAAGTAAGCTAAACTCTGCAAAGCTAGACTTTATGTTATGGTCAAGGAGTTGAAATTCCAATCGGAGAGTTTTAATCAGAGGCACACTTAATATAAATGACTGAGCAAATTTTTTTATTGATCTGTGTACCAAACATGTCTGAGAACATGATTGCAGATCCTAATTTAAATGGTCTGTACTAAGGCACTGGAATATGTATTTGGGAAATAAAACAGTCCTAGGTGATTCTGCTGTGCATCCCAAATTAAAAACCAGAATTTTAGAGTATCACAGCCCTTTACAGAAAACCCCTTTTTCCATATCTGATCTCAAAAACTCTTTGTCCTAATAACCCAAGAAAAACTCAAATTCTATGCAGTCAAGTGATTCTAAATAACCATTTCTATCTTAGATAATTGACAAAATTTGTCACTGATAATAACTCCCTACTAGAAAAAGTATTAAAGTGGAACCATTTCTGTTATTGAAGTGACTGTGTCTTCTTGCTTGGTTCTTTAGTTTAATAGTTCAAAAATTAATGAATGCCTATCTGTACTAGACACTAGATGGACAAGTGATTTGAGTTTCAGATTAGTATTCTGTAAAAAAGAAGAAAAGAAAAAAAAAACACTTCTTGTAATTTGGATGTTAAATGAGAAATACTTAGAGAAAACATAAAGATATTAAATAGAAATCCCCTGCTCTCCAAATACATACTAAACAAGGTAAAATATAAGTTTTAGAAGATATAGAATTTCCTGTTATGGTTATTTAATACTATAACTTTATATTAGGTAACAGACACTATAGAAACATTGCAGAAATAACAATGCTATTATGTGATTCTTGTCCTCAAAGAATGCAGTCTTATGTGAAATGGAAGACAATGAATGAATAGTCCTTTCTCTGAGTCATGGAAGTCCTCATATTTGGCATTTAATGAGTACCATCTACCAAACAGAACTAATCACCCTCCATCACTGTGACAACCATAACTTATTTTCCTAGTCATTTTGGGATCAGACAGACCACAAGTGCTGTCTGACCCACACATCTGTGAAATTGTGGCCATGACCCAGACAGAAGGCTGGTCCAAGGTTCGGATGGTAGTTCAGGTATACAACATAATGACTCAGCATTTGTATGCATTGCAAAATGATCACCATGTATACACCCCCAACCAAACACCAGGGAAAAAGGAGGACCTGTACCCGTAGCCAATCCAGAGAACAATTCATTCAATAGATCATTAGGTGGAGCCCACAGAAGATGTGCCTTGCAGGAACATCAGGATCCTGGTGGCGGTTGGCCAGTTCCTTGTGAAGGAAGGAACTTTGAGACACATACAAGATGCAGGGGGTGAAGGGGAGCATGAGACCTATCATCAGGACTGCCTGTCATTATGTTGTATACCTGAACTATTTCTTCAGAAAGAAATGCAAATATCTAATAAATTTAGAAAAAATGCATTAAGAGGATTTTTAAAAAAAATAAAGCCCCACACAAATGATGTTCATTTATAATAGGATTTAACCAGATACAATATATTTTTCCTTATTTGCTTTTTTCTTTGTTTTAATGTTTTTATAAATATAACTTTTGCTCTTCATCTCATAAACCTTCTTTTGTGCTCTTCAACAATTTACTGGTGAGAGACTCACTATCTCTGTGTTATTTCATAGCCAATAAGAAGTAACAATCTTTCCTAGTAATAATCTGTCCTTGACTTGACTCCATTTCATTTCATTCTTCATACCTTTAGAATATATTCACTAAGATCAACAATAACTTCCTAATTTTGTTAACAAATCTCTTTATTTCTCACTTTACTTTATTTCTTTTTTTAACTTCTCAATCACTGTTTACATTCAATATTAATTTTTATCAGTTTCAAGTGTACAGCGTGGTAGTTAGACAATCATGTACTTTGCAAAATGGTTTTCCTGATACTTCAAGTAACCACCCAGTACCATATCCCCTGTGCTATAATTTACATCCTTGTGACTCTTCTGAAACTACTAATTTGCACTTGTTATTCATTCACCTTTTGACTAAGTCCCCTGATGTCCCTCCCCACTGTCAACCCTCAGTCTATTCTCTGTGTCTATGAGTCTATTTCTATTTTTGTTTGTTCATTTATTTGGTTCTTTAAAGTCCACATATAAGTAAAGTCATATGGTATATTTTTTCTCTGTCTAACTTGTTTCACTTAGAATAATACCCTGTAGGTCCATCCATGCTGCCACATATGATACAATTTCATTCTTTTTTATGGTTTAGTAGCATTCCATTGTATATATTATTCACTCATCTATTGACAGGCACTTGGGTTGCTTCCATATATTGGTTATTGTAAATAAGGCATCAATGAACATGGGGGTGCATATATCCTTTTGAATGAACATTTTAGGTGTCTTCAGATATATACCTAGAAGCAGAATTGCTGGGTCATAAGGCAATTTTATTTTTAATATTTTCAGGAAACTCCATACTGTTTTCCAAAATGTCTTCACCAATCTGCATTCCCACCAATGCTGCATGTGGATTCCCTTTGCTCCACATCCTCATCAACATTTGTGCTTGTGGATTTATTGTTGATAGCCATTCTGACAGGCATGAGGTGGTATTTCATTGTGGTTTTAACTTGTATTTCTCTGATGATTAATGACATTGAGCATCTTTTCATGTCTATTGAGCATCTTTTTGTCCTCTTTGAAGAAGTGTCTATTCACGTCTTCTGCCCATTTTTTAATTGGATTGTTTGTTTTACTGGTGTTGAGTTGTCTGAGTTCTTTGTAAATTTTAGATATTACCCCAAATAGTGACAGCAATCTTGAAAAAGAAGAACAAAGCAGAAAGTATTACACTACTTGATATCACACTATCTTACAAGGCCATACTAATCAAAACAGCATGGTGCTAACAGGAAAACAGACACATAGATCACTGGAACCAAATATAGAGCCCAGAAATAAACCCATACATTTATGTTCCATTAATTTATGACAAAGAAAGCAAGCATACACAATGAAGTAAATATAGTAAATATAGTCTCTTTAATAAATGGTTTTGGAAAAATTGAACAGAGACATGCAAAAGAATTAAACTATCCCACCTTCTTACACCACATAAAAGGATAAATTCAAAACGGACTAAAGATTTAAATGTTAGACCTAAAACCATAAGCAATAAAATCTCAGACATTTCTCTAGGCAATATTTTTTCAGACATATCTTCTGGAGCAAGGGAAACAAAAAATAAATACATAAACAAACAAATAAATGGGACTGCATATCACTAAAAAGTTTTTGCACAGCAGAGGAACCCACTGATAAAACAAATAGACAACCTACTGAATGGGAGAAGATATTCCTTAACAAATCTTTTTCTTGACATTTGTTTCTTCCTTAGGTTCTATAGCATTTAATTACTCTCCTATTTTTCTTCTATATCATCTTCTCTGATTTGAGAAGAGGATGATTGCACAGTTTCATCCTCACACACCATACTGCCTCTGATCTTCCCTTCATAGTTGTCCCTTACCTCTGTTGATAGCATTGCTATCTACTCAGTTGTCCAAAACATCAACTTGAGCATCATTTCAGACCCCTATTTTCCCCTTTTGGCCAAAAGATCCTCTAGTGCTGTCAATTCAGTCTCTTAAATATATCTCAGATGTGTGTTCTCTTTTGCATTTCTGTACCCAAAGACTTAAGGACCTGATCAGCTCTCCTGTAACCAATTACAAAAGCCTTCTGGCTTCAAGCCTTAACCTTCCTCCAGCTAGCATTCTAGTCTATGAGATGGGGACCCCCACAAAACAGAATTATCTTCTGGAGGGTGGGTTGCTTGTATTACAGGCTTCCCCCATGAGGTGCGTTTTCTAGGAACACCTCTGTATGAATGTGCCAGTTGGTGGTATTGTGAGAGGCTGCATTCAGCTTCAGTGATTTTTTTGAAAGACACTTTCAATATGTTTGCCTACTTCATGATGGGTGATTTACAAGTGAACTTGCCTGCACCACTCTGAATGTTCAGCAGTTTTTAACCAAAAATGACAAGACCGTCATGCCCCATATTCCCTATTCACCCAATCTCACTCTGATCAAGTTTTTGTTTGTTTAATGAGATGAAAAATGTCTTCAAAAAATGTTTTGTTGATGTGGAAGAGATGAAACAAAAAATGACAGAAGCACTAAAAGGCATCAAAATGTACATGTAAGAATAAATACACAAATTTTTGTAAATAAATTCTGGGTTTTTGGGGTTCCCCCTCATATTCTCTATATTGGTGCTAGTATAATATTTCTAAAATATGAATCAGATCACATTAGTTTCCTTTAAAAAATCCTTTCATGGTTTTCAGTGTCAACTTGTTTAAGTCTTAAATTCTTAGTATATAATCCAGGGTTCTTTGTGACCTTACCTCTTAAAGTACAGTCTACTGCAATTTTCCACATGGTCTCACCCACCATTTGCTGAATAGGCATACTTTCTCAAGCTTTCCTGCCTTTTCTTTTCTCTTCTTTTTTTATCCTTAGCCAAGGAACTTTTTTTCATTGCTTTTAGCGAGAGAGGAAGGGAGAGAGAGAGAAACATCGATGTGAGAGAAAAACATCAATTAGTTGCCTCCAACAAGTTCCAAAACTGGGAATCATGCAGTCCCAGATGAGGGATCAAACATTGAACCTAGGTATACGCCCGGATAGCGAATAGAACCTGTAACCTTTAGGTTATGGGTCCATGCTTCAATGAACTGAGCCACACCAGCCAGGGGATGGCTTTTCAAATGCTATTTCTGCTGCCTAGAATGTCATTACTTTCCTTGTAAGTCTAGTGAAATATTATACCTTCCTCAACAAGGGGTGTCCATCCCACAGCCCGTGGGCTGCATGCAGCCTAGAATGACTATGAATGTGACTCAGCACAAAATTGTAAATTTACCTAAAATTTTTTTTTGTTCATCAGTTTTTTTTTATTAGCATTTGTGTATCTAGTGTGTGGCCCAAGACAACTCTTCTTCTTCCCCTGTGGCCCAGAGATGACAAAAGTTTAGACACTGCTGCTATGACCTTTAAGTCACATCTTTTCTATGAAAGCTTCCTTGGCAGCTCATGAAGTTTTGTACTCCTTCCTCTCGGACACATTTTTATTTTCTACTTATTGTAGAATATTATAATATTTACTATTTTTAGTTAATATAATAATGATAATATCAATGATAATAATACCCAGACTATCTTGAAATATGTGTACCTATTACCACTCTAATTTAATATATTAACTAATTTAATCCTCACATAAGTGTTAAGGGAAGATTCATCATTAACCTCATTTTATAGATGAGATCATTGACACATAGAAAGCTAAATAATTTGTCTGACATCTAATAAGTGGTAAGGAGAAAATTCACACTAAGATAGATTGGTGACAAAATCTATGCTCTTAATCACCATTTCAAACCTGAAGACTGTAAGCTCTGAAAAGTCAGGTTCAATATCTTATTCATCTTTCCAGCCAGTACCTAGAATATATTGCCTTCCACATAGCTAGTGCCCTATTACTGGATGTTGATTTAAAGGCCAAGCACAAAAGAAGTTACATGTATATATACATATAGGTAGATGATATGGATATAGGTGATATACAGATAAGATGATATAGATACAGGTATATAGATAGTTAAATATAGATATAGATTTATGGATGTCTCAAAAAAATCAAGCAAAATGTTTTCTATAAATAAATTTAAGCACCTTTAGAAATATTTTTAAAATAATTTACAGTTGCAGGAGACAAAAAATGTATATGTTGTAGGACTAGTCACTGCACATCAGTCACTGCACACCAACACAGTAAAATGTATCATAAGACATGGAAATTCTGAAAAGTCATAGAATTATTGATTAGATTGGCACTGAAACAGAAACTCTGTTACCTCATTGGCCTTTGAGGACATGAAATAGGAGTTTGTGCTATGAGGCATTTCTGCAAATACACTATGAAATATGGTGTTCCTCTAAGTTGCAAGATATTTCAATCCAGAATCATTGTCCTAAATCACTACAGGGTCTTTTCCCTCCTTTTTCTTATCCAACAAGGCATTAAAATTTAAGAAATGAGAAACTGCTTCAATGAACACAATATGAAAATGGTGTTGCTCCTTATAGGAAGGAGTAGATAATGTTCAAGAAAATACTCTTAGGACCATCAAAGAACAGCTAGTAAGACACAAAGCAATGGCCAAACCTGGAAATTTTTATCTTGAAAAATAAAATGTTATAAAATTCTATTTCACTTGCAAAACTCAGTCAGAGAAGGATGTATCAACTGTATATGTTACAAATTGGTGTCGAGGTTTGGAGGCATATTTGGAGTGAAAGACCTGGCAACATTGGTTGCAAAAACTGTGGGACTCAGCCACAGTTTAGAAAAAATGTATGTATATGTACTAGGCTGCTCTGTGTGGCGTGGGCCCAGCTCCTACTGGGAGATGCACAGGACCCATGCCCATGGATAGATTTTCCCATGGGGAATCAGGCCTGCAATGTACTTGGTCTGCTATGAGTCTTGCTTTTGCTAAAACTCCCTCACCCTGAATTGAGGATGTTTACTGCAAAGCAACTTCCTAAATACCATGCTAAACCTTCCAAGGATGAGTGTAACTGGCCCAACTACTTTTGCCTTTTCATTCGCAAATATCTCTCTTCTGTGATGTGATTAGCAGCATTGGCTCCTTTGTTTTCTGTAAAAGGTAACCAGCTAAAGCAAACCTGTGCATAGTAAATGAGGGCCATCACACAATGGGTGGAGAAACCCAATAAAGGCCAGTCACAGCAAGGGCCAAGGCTTTTGCTCCCCTTGAGAGAAAAGCCATGCTGTTCCTTTTCCACCACCGAACTCAGTAGTCCATGTGAATGATTCATTTCATCTGTAATGACACGGACACTGCGGGCCGCTGTCTGCATCATGTGTACATAGAAAGATTGATAAGTACACTCTTCCTCTCTCTTTCTATCTCTCTTACTCATACACACACATTCATAAACATCTATGGTGAGGACTTCGAGCCAAGATGGAGGCATAGATAGATATACTTTGCCTCCTCACACAACCAAAACAAAAACAAAAACATTTAAAAAACAAAAAACAACCAGAACTGCCAGAAAATCAAACTGCATGGAATTCCAACAATGAAGAATTTAAAGAAGAAACATTCATGCAGACTGGTGGGAGGAGTGGAGATGGGCAGCCAGGGCAAAAAGGACATGCTGCAAAGTGGCTGGAGGACTGGGTGGGTGAGGTGGCATCTGGCAGAGCAGATGGTCCCACATTTGTGTGCCACTAAGCCAGAAGGAAGAACTGGGGAGTGAGACAGACCACTCAACCCAGGGTTCTGGTGCAGGGAAATAAAGCCTCAAAACCTCTGTCTGTAAAAATCTGTGGGGTTTGCAGTGGAGGGATCAATGTCCAGTCTCACAGGAGAGTCGGGTGGAGAGACCCATAGCATCCTAGAATGTACACAAGCCCACCCACCAAGGAATCAGCACCAGAAGGGCCAAATTTGTTTGTGGGAAGTGGGGGAAGGGATTGAAAGCCTGTAGAGAGCCCAGCAAGCTGCATTGTTCCCTTTTGGACACCTTCCCCACATCCAGCTCCACAATGCAGCCAAGTGGGTTGCCTTGAGCTGGCAAGTACCTAAGGCTCCACCACTTACAATGTAATGAGCTCTCCCACACACAAAAAAAATATGGCCCAAATGAAAAATAGATCAAAGCTCCAAAAATAGAACTAAGCAATGAAGAGATAACCAACCTACTACATGAAGAATTCAAAACACTGGTAATCGGGATGCTCACAGAAATGGTTGAATATGGTCGCAGAATAGAGGGAAAAGTGAAGGCTATGCAAATTGAAATAAAGCAAAATCTACAGGAAACCAACAGTGAGAGGAGGAAAACTGGGACTCAACTCAATGTTTTGGATCAAAAGGAAAAAGTAAATATTCAACTGGAACAGAATGAAGAAACAAGAATTCAAAAACAATAAGGAGAGGCTTAGGAAGCTCCAGGACAACTTTAAACATTACAACATCCAAACCATAGGGGCGCCAGAAGAAGAAGAGGAAGAGAAAGAAATTGAAAACTTATTTGAAAAAATAATGAAGGAGAACTTCCCCAATCTGGCAAAGGAAATAGACTTCCAGGACATTCAGCAAACTCACACAGTCCCAGAAAAGTTGGACTCAAGGAAACATGCACCAAGGCACATCATAATTTTATTAGCCAAGATTAAGATAAGGAGAGAATTTTAAAAGCAGCAAGACAAAAAGAGATAATTACTTAAAAAGGAGCTCCCATAGGACTATCACCTGATTTCTCAAAAGAAACCTTGCAAGCAAGAAATGGCTAGAAAAAAGTACTCAAAATCATGAAAGGCAAGGACTCACATCCAAGATTACTCTATCCAGCAAAGCTATCTTTTAGAATGTAAAGGCAGATAAAGTGTTTCACACATAAGATTAAGTTAAAGGAGTTCATCATCACCAAGCCCTTATAGGAAATGTTAAAAGAACTTATCTAAAAAAAAGAAGATGATCAAAAGTAAAATGACAACAAACTCACAACTATCAACAACTGAACCTAAAAAAAAAACAAGACAAAAACAAAAACAACATAAGCAAACTACTAGAACAAGAACAGAATCACAGAAATGGAGATCACATAGAGGGTTATCAGCAGGGAGGGGGAGGAGGAAAGTGGGGAAAAAGGTACAGGGAATAAGAAGCATAAATGGTAAGTAGAAAATAGACAGGGGGTGTTAAGAGTAATAAAGGGAATGGAGAAGTCAAAAAACTTATATGTATGATTCATGGACATAAACTAAGAAGTGGAGGAGAATGCTGGTGGAAAGGAGTACAGGTCAAAGGGAATAAACTGGAGAAAAAATATGTGACAACTGTAATAGTATAATCAATAAAACATTAAAAATAAATAAACATATATGGTGAGCAAACAAAAGCAGCATATGATAGTGGAGAGGCCACAGGCAATATAGACATCAGCTCTGGTCTGGTGCCACCATTTGCTAAAAATGTTACTTCTTGTGTGTATTTGTTTCCCCCTCCCCTTTTTTTCATTTTTAACATGAGAGTAATTTCCTTAGATAATTATGGTGAAAATGAGAGATGTGTACAAAATTTTTATCCTTATCAATGGTGTTATTATTAATAGCTATTCCATACTAAGGTATATGGGCCTGAAGAGCCTAATCCTGAAAGAAAAGCAACTGAAAACTAAAATCACATAGACAGAATAAAAGAAAAAAGGAGAAGGACCGACATAAAAATGGGAGCAAGGATGGAGTAAGAATGACTGATGGTATTAAATAGCAGCACATGGCAAAGATATGAAGTAGGAAAGTCGGCCTTATACCCCACTCCAGGCCTTTTAAGAGGCCTGCTTCTTCCTAAACTGCTTACAAACTTTAGGTCTTTTTCTCTATTTCTTATCACATTTGATTCCCACAGAGATATAAATAACTGATAAAATTATCTTTCTTGCTCCGTGTTCTTTGCATTTTATTATGATCAGAGCCTTGGATTACTCCGCTAACAGCCTATAGATCCTTTGTGTTGATAGTATAAAAACAGACAAGGGTCAGGCAGCAAAGAGTAATTTTATAACAATGAAAACCTGACTGAGCTTACTCTAACCTGCAAAAATTCTCATACACAACTCTAGGAACACAAAAAGCTTAATCAGGTATTCCTAAGGAAACAGTACCTTAGGTACCAAGGCCCATTGGAGACATTACACACAGTGAAATGAGTTTCAGACACAATATTATGACATGTTTTGTAAAAATAAAGTACCCATTAAGTAACCCAGGCGAGAAACAGATAAACTTTCCTGCAGAGATTGTGGCAAAAGAAGAGAAAATATAGATAGTCAAGGTAAATAAAAGATGAAAGGAACTATAAAAATATAAAAGCCAAGAAGCATAGTGAGGCTAAATGTAACACTGCAAAGAAGTTAATCATGCATAATCAAAAGCGCCCTTGATAATATCTCAGGAAGGTGCCATATTGGAGAGAAACATGCCATTTCTCCTTACGGCTAACAAAGTCAGCTATATTCTCAAACACTGAAACAAATCAATGTTTATTTGAATGAGCTTTAATTTGGGGCCATGTAGTATAAAAAACATATGTCTTTGAAACAGTAAGAGCAAACTCAGTGTGGGAAGATACTCCCAAGATTTGTCAGGACAAAAACAGTCTGAGTAGAAAGGCATGTGTAATCAGCCATGCTATTTAAACTCCTTGAAGTTCATAATCATTCTGTCTCCCTGCCCACTGTGTACTTATAGTTGAATTTATCTAAATTAAAATCTCTCATGATAGGGTAAAGATAAAAACTGGAAAGAGAAGAATAAGACAGTTTACAATTATCAAATCCTCCAAGAAATCCCAGAACACTCTGCTGCACCTGTATTAATATAACTTATTTTAACTCCCATTATTATTAAAGTTTTTACTTATTTACATATGTTCTGGATGGTAGATGCTAGAAAAGGGACTGAAAATGATCACTTGTGAAGGGGCCCTATTAGGTGCTGACATTCTCTGATAATTCATTTAACACTATAAGGCAGGAATTCTCTTTTTACATATAATGAGACTCTCAGAATGAGGAGTAACTTGCCCCAAGTTAGAGTTCGCAAGGAGCAGAGGAAGAATCAGAATCTATAACTGTTTGACTCCCAAGTGCACACTCCTCCCACACCCAGCATCAATAAGGCAGTGAGCTCCCAAGCCATGCTCATAGCAGACACACATAATTGAGCAGATCATTCTTCCTTCTCATCACAGATGTGGCCTTAAGAAATCTCCAAGCATCTTCCAATGATGCATCTGAAAAGGCAGAAATAAATGAAACCTGTGGGTCATGCTGACTACTATCCTGGGATGGTATCATTCCTTCTGGTGCCTCTTCGTGCCAAGGGATGCTACAAATATTTGTAGAAATAATGAATAAAATACTAATACTAAGAGAGAAAAACAAATTTGGGAATGAAAATGGAATAGAAAACTAACAATGAATACAAATAGAAAGGAAGTCTTTTGTTCATTTCATATGCATTGGGATTTGCATGAAATGAATAAGCTGAATAGACCAGCAAACTGAATTTTAGCAGTGGTTTGGCTATTCACAACAAAAACACAATGAATATTTCAAACTAAAGTCTCACCACATTTCCTTGGAAGATGGCTTCTCTTAGATCACCTCATTTCATGCTAAAAAATGGAAAGGTCAAAGTATTTCTGGAAACATTTTCCTCTAGGGAGACAACATTTCTTAAAACGACAGCCCAGCAAGGCTTTATAGCATCCTGAAAGCTCGGTGGCAACTGAAAGTCCCTTTTCAGCAATGGGTTATAATAATTTGCTTCCAAACTATTTCTATAAATTTGCTTACTGAGTCAGAATAAATCTCTCTGAAAACTATGCAATCCTTTTATTCTTTATAACTATTTGGACTGATGATTGATATCTTGGGAGCTATAGGGGGCATTGAAATAAAGGGTTGAAATAGGTTATATTTGGATTGAAATAGGTTGGACTGGATTGAAATAGGTTACATAGATTTTGGCATAACTAAAGTGAATTAGAAAAATTAATATCAATAAATATCATTGATTGTCTGTCTTGTAGTTGGTATTGTATATATTACCATCAATGGATTTCCAGCTCTATGTGAGGTGTGTACCTCACAAAATGGAGTATACAGTAAAAGTTCTTTTTTCATTAAACAGTCTCAATGAAATAATTCCAGAAAATTATTCATTTAATCTTTTGTCTTACATAGGTTATAATCAATTATTGCCATTAGCTGTTCTAGTAATCGGGAAGGATTAATACATACTCTAAGGCGCTCATTTTTCTCTAGGTCATAGACAGGTGTGGAGGAAACACAACAGGCATAAATATACATGGAATTTTAATATTTTAAAAGCTGTGGCAAACATATTGCTGAATGCCATAAAGAAAATATCCTCCTCTGTGGTTAACATCCCAAGCTATGGAGTGGAGGAACATGAACAGTAAGGTATGTTTTTTGGCCCCTTCCTCATGTGTACCCCTCTTCTTCCCTACCCACTCACCCTGTGCAATAAGCCACACAGCACCTGTGTCACCACTCTGCTTGCTTGCTAATGAGTCTTTCTTCCACTGTTGTAAACACTTCAAAGGCAAGAGTTTGTGTTAGTTATCATTTTATTCTCAACAGAGTCACTGTTCATGGTATATTCTCAGAAAGTGACAGTGGAATGTTGTTTGTGAAATGGCTGCTACACATTGAGGTCCCTAAGTCACCTGTAAATGGACAGGGCTCAATAAAAAGTCTCAGGTATTCTCTGTTCCTGGGTATAATATTCCACAAAGATCTCTAGGTCCTACCTTATTCCATCTTAGTATAATGTCACCCAAACTCATTTCTATTTTAGAACCTCATGAGAGGAGGAAAAAAAACACAGCCACAATGAAATGCTTGTTCCTCTGGTGTCCTGAATGGAGAAGGAAAGGGGAGGTGGAGAGACAGTCTTAGGGCTGCCCCAGGAGTTGCTTCTGCTCATGACACACACTATCAGGACTTAACTTCGATACTCTCCAGTATCAGAGAGCTGTGATAGAAACTGTTGACAACTCATTAAAGTCCTATGTCTTTACCAGCAGTTGAACAGCATCTTCTACTCTGCTGTTCTTTTCTTTCTATATGCTCATCCTGTACACACAGAGCACAAAACCCAGCAAGCCCACAAATTACTGTCCCATCCCATCATTGTAGAGTACTTTAACAACAAAAGGAACAACACAGACTCTTACTCTGTTTAATAAAAAATAAACATTCTAGTAAGTATTCTGTCATTAAATTTCCTAAATGCCCAAAGCATACTATTTCCAGAGATCTATTCTCATTTATTAATATCCTACCTTTATTATATCAAAATATTACTTATATGTCAATATACAATGGCATGTTTCTTTTGGGGGTTAGAAGGAAAATATCTATCTTTATGTTTTTATTGTATTTTTCTACCAAATGATTAGAAAACCAAAATATGAGCTTTCAAGATGTTGGAAGCAATCCTTTCTGTCACTTTTTTATGCACAAGCTGACGCAATGTCATTGAGTAGCTGTATTGCTCTCTGCCTTCCCTGACAGTCCAAAGAAAGAGTAATGCATACAAATCATTTTACTGTTTAAAAATTTTGAATAAAACATGCTAACCTTGTCATACTAAGTGACAGACAGAAATGTCACTATTGTTTGCCAGGGACAAATAATCCATATACTTCATGTATAATTCATCTGATCTTTAGGAATGCTTAACAATATTGAATTTAGATAAATTTCAATGTTATGATGCATCAAACTTCCTTTATCAATTTACACATATGCCTCATCAATTTTTTATTTGTATTACTCTAGTTTTGTATTAACTATGACAATCTAGAGGTTTTCCAATTTTCAGGAAAAATATATAGGTGCTTTGTCTATGTTATAGCCACCCCTCTATGTCCCTCTCTCAATCAGGTCTTAGAAATCTCTAGTAACCCAAGGTTTGTAAATCTGCCACAGAGACCTTAGTTGCAAGTACAGGTATCTACAAGTCTTTTGAAATAGAGCCTTTGGTCTACAAACAGAGATTGAAGAACTCAGAGAAATAAGACTCCAATCCTTTCTAAAATAAGATTTCAGTGGTTTCCAAAGCCTTTCTGTCAATCAAAGCTCACAGAGGACAGGTCTGAAATGAATCAGCTTGGGGTAAAACACATGGACAAGAATATTTTGACCAGCCTTCAAAGTGAACTGGACTTCCCTATACTGTGAATCAGGAGAAATGATGTTGGTAGCATTTTGCTAGGTCCCATCTCCAGAGACACTGTCAATGTAGATGATCTTTGGTTTTCCTGAGTCTGAAAGGATTTCTCACTTTCATTATCATGCAAAACCAGTGCTACCAAAAGGAGGAGAAACCATTTGGTTGACAATGCCCTCAATATAGTTAGAAAATAAAATACTACAGAATCATTTAAGAAAGGATTCACAGAGTTTAGGAACAAATTGAGCAACTAAATGTAAACCAGATTAAAATTTTCAGAAGCCACTTCTGAAAGCCTATTTCCTGTTTCTAGAGGAGTAACCAATAATTTCTATGCAACCTAAGTTTGCAAAGAGTCTTCCTGTTGTTCCCTTCTCCCATACCTCAGAATTTTTCTCCTTTGTGAGTCTCAGAAAGTTCTTTATGCCCTTGAAACTCATTTTACTTCAATTAAGAACTAATAAAAATATTAAAGTAAGCTATAATTTAAAAATTTTAAAAGGACATTTGATAAAATAATTAAAATTTTCATGATCAGAGGATGAGTTGTTTTTCAGAAGGAAGGGAGCAGAGAGCTAGCATAACCATATGTATTACATTACATAAATTAGCAACTCACATATTCTCTTCAGGTTCCTACTTTATCCACATACTTATCCATATGCCAGTTCACCTTCTCTAAGTGACACCTAGATGTGCACATGAGCACATACAATTATAAATATACATTTCTTTCCTTAGTACAATGGGAAAGGCAAATCGTTTTCCACTAGCTGAGCTGTCTTCTTTGTGGCTCATTCACAGAGTGGTAGAAGATTATCTGAGGAATGCATTCATATCTTCAAATGAAAAAAAAAAAAACAGTAATGTGAATAGAGCTGGGTAAATAAACTTATGGGAAATTATTTAAATTTATGTTAGACATAAGAAAGAGCTTCCTTTTGAGAAATGCTAAATGCAATATGGGATTCTGTAGAACCACTCTTTCAAAAAACTATTTGAAATAGAGTTTATTTATTTAAGTCACTTGGGTAGCTTCTAGTTTTTTTTGTTATAAAATCAGGGTTGAATGTACATTTTTCATTTCATCATCCAAAGAGTCATGACATTTACCAAAAATTTTTAAGAACCACTGTTTGGCAGTTTAGGGATTCTTATTTCTCTGCAAGTGTTTGAAGTACTTTTACCTGGAGGTAGGAAATTGTATTAGCTGTAGTATAGAAACCCAAGTTTTGATGGTTTAAAAGAGTTAATCTTGTAGGAGGGTGCAGCCAGGGGGCCCCCAAAAGAAGGATTTGTAATGGGGTCCAGAACTCAAGGTGTCCAGGAAATATTAAAAAGATATATAGGATGTCCTCACCCTCCACAGGTATGAGTTGGGGGAAGGGACACATGGAGCAGGGCCATTGAGAACTGTTTTGCATAGCAACAGCTTTGCAGCTAACCTCTGGCATGGTCATTTAACACATCTATAACCTTAACTGGTTGCATAGATATGTTAAATAGCTGGGGCCACTCTTTAAGCCAGGAGATGAAAGTACTTCAACCAAAGATGTAACTGGGAGGCAACTCCCCCTAGTTACAGTGACTGTGTGGGAGCTTAGAGATAATTGGCTCCATGACTTGGGGTCACCCCTGCGCAGACTCATATTGGCAGCCCAGAAAAGCTGGAAAGGACAGCAGATTAAGGGCAAGTGTGGCCGAGTGTGGGAGGAGTCAGAAATGGGGCTGCAGAGGAAAATTGGCACAGGGATTTAAACCCAGACACAGCAGCCATTGAGGAGAGAGCCATGTGCTTCTGGAAAAGTGGGGACTCCCTCGGACCTGGAAGGGGAAACCACGCGGCTTTGGCAGAGTAAAGACTCCCGCAGCCCTGTGAGAGATAATCACCATGCGGATTTAGCAGAAAATTGCCACTTGGCTTTGGCAGAGTGGTGACCCTCCTCCCCGCAGCTTTGTGGGAAAAACCACATGGTTTCACCAGAGTGCAGACCCCTGCAGCTCTGGTAGGAAAGAGGACCACGTGGCTTTGGGGTGCTCCTTTTAGCCACGTGGCCTGGGAAGCGAGACTTTGCCTGGAAAAAGGGTGAAAGAACTCTTACCAGTAGGCCATAAGAAGGTGCTGCATGGCTTTGGATTAATTAAAGATCCTGCTTGGACAGCAACACAGCTGATGGTGCCGGGAACCAAGAAAGGTCTCCCAGCCGACAAGGATTACTGGGAAAAACCGGGCTCTGCCTGAGCCAAGGACTTCTATTTCTTTCCCTGAGATATGGTACCCCAGACTGGACAAAGGGGGGAAGGAAGGACTGTATGTGTTTGTGTTTTAAGGGACTTTGGGACTTTAATAAAGACATTAAGTCATTACTCTTAAGTCTGTATAACTTAAATAAATAATTCCTATTCTTTTCACCAATCTCTAACATGGAGAGCTATAATTCTTGGGCAAAGGGAAAGGTGAATCTAGTACAGGGGAACCCCAGGAGAAATGGGGATCAATTTGGTAGCATTGTGGGACCCTCTTCCCTGGTGGCCAATCAAGGAAAATCATGGGAAACCACATGTGCAGTAGCTTTAAAATAATACAACTACTTGTACATGCACAGTAAAGGCCACCAAAACTAGCTAGGAAGGATCTGCCCTATAAGAATAAAGTCTCTCCAGCCCACAGGGTCAATCTCTGCTTGGAGTTGGCCTTCTCCCATGTTTTCTTCTATAAACTCTGGGTCTTTGGTTCAATTCTTTGTCCCAATCACTAAGAACCTGGTTTCCTGTGCCCACCTGTGGCAATCTGGTCCTTAAATAAGTAATTTGTGCCACATATCACTGGCAAATTTTCACATTCAGTCACAGTATACATATGTCCATAGATTTCCGTTATTTCCAACAGTTCTAATTTCATTGTGGAACACTTACCAGATAGAAAGGGGCCATTTGTGAGCTTTTGGCAGGTAAAGTTGGCTTTGCTAAATGAAAATCCCTTAGTGGAGGAGCCCATGAAATTGACAATAATTGACTTTTGATCACACAGAGAATTTTAACTTTTTTTTTTATTTGCAACAGGACAAGAAAGTCCTTTGAAGTGTTTTTTGTTAACCTTTTAAACATTTTTGTTGTTAAATCTGAGCCTTGAACTATCATCAGTTTGGATAGAGAATTTATTAAATGAATTTCAAATCTAATTCTCATCATCAACACTAACCATGGCAATCATTATTTTGTTGATATTCTAAGCAAATATTTAAAGTATGAAAACTATAATTCATTGAATGATACTTTGGAAAGCCCCTATTTTTCAGAGTACTTTAGAGAAGTGGCAGAATGGGGTACATTGATTTCATTTATGTCACGGCCACCGACAGGCAGTGACCACGGAACACTGTGGATGGCTCCTCGACACACAAGAAAAACATACACAGAGACGACCAGGTCTTGTGGGGAAGTAGGAATGGAATGGCCACTCTTTTTAGTGGGAAGCAATAAGCCATCCTCCCCTAGGGGAGAGGGCCCTAGGAGAGAGCGCCTCATTCCTACACCTGAGCGGGCTTTTATTGGGTTCGTTTGCTTAAGAATTCAGGTAAAGCTCATTACTCATTGCCAGGAAGAAAGGATCAAACAATAGACAACAAGGAAGTCTAAGGGCCTATTTTGAGTCAGGGTCAAAGAGCTGTAAAAGACTTTGAGGAACAAACTTACTTCCTCCCTAGACCCTTCTCATTCAATTGAGAACATTCTAAACAAAGCAGGTTTCACAGGATTTTACATATTCTTTCCTAGGCCTGATCACCCAGGGAACCTGCCCTTCCAGCACAGGGCAGCACCACCCTGTCCTTGTTTCAGGCTTAGGAAGAGCAAGGGAAGCAAGGCAGCCAAGAGATAAGATTTTCTCACAGGTGGAATGAGGACTCAGGCTTTGTCAAAGCTGAGGGGCGAGGGTCCATCACCCCTTTTTGCTGTACCCCTCAAAGTCCTTCCTTGGGGGCCTCCCATATGATCCTGCCTGTCTTAGGTTTTTCCCCCCTTGGGGAATCTTACCCGTCATTGGCTAACCGACCAAGCATTGGGGACCAGTTATAGATGAAGTAAAAGGAGCAGAAGCGGCACTCCTGCCAGGGAGATAAGCTTTTGTCTCCTTGCTGGCTTACGGTCCAAGGTCCTTCCCTCAGCCTTAGCCTTGGCAGGGGTTATAGCTTCTGAAACCAGGCAGGGCGGTTCCCAACACATTTACATGAATATGTAATAAATACTAGCTACTTGATACTTTCCTTTCCCCAGATTTTGGGCCCTTTTAAAAATCCTTGTGTTACTTTAAACCTACCTCTTCCTCTACTGTCACTTTATTTTGGAGACTACATAAAATACTTAGTATTTCTTTAGAAGAGATTTTTAGGATTAAAATTGGTTTACTGGCCTTATGAAATACTCCCCCACTCTTTTCTACTTAACATAACTCTCTTTAGTATTTTTTACACTTAGAACAAGCTGGGGGGGAAAGATAAGTACCAGAAAAATGATATTAACCCCTAACCTGGGGGACTGGCAGGAGGAAGAGATTCCCCAGGCAAATAACAGTTGGATGGCTTTGATTATGGGCATGTACTGCATGAGATCAACAAGGCAATGTGAAGAAAAATACTTTTCAGTTATACTTCTAATAACTATGCACAAACTTAATACTTCTAGGACATCAATGAGCCAGAAGAATAAACAGTGGTAACAAATGTGTCATAGCATTCTGTTTGTCATTTTAATGGTAAAAAAAAAAGAAATAAAATATTAAAACCTCTCCTTTTATTTGAAGGAATACTTCATATTAACCAAATTGTAACATAAAAATTCACAGGAGTGGTGATTTTAAGAGTATGCTTTTCATCTGTTATGATCATCTAATAGATTTCATCTATTATGATTATAAAATACATATTTTCCCAAACCATAAGCCTCATGCACCAAAACAAAATTTATATTAATATTTCATTATTTAAAACTCATAAAAAAAACCCTCAATATTGCTCATGCTATCTCAACAATGGAGCATTTCACAAAATAAAGTATGTAAATGTGTTGGTCGGGCAACACTGAGCAGGCAGCAGGCAGGCTTGCCTGTCTTCCTCAACTGCATTTGGAAGCCTAAATATTAGTCTAACTAAAGCTATGATTTTGTGCTCACTTTCTTTTTGTGGTTTAGTTCAGCAAATATGTCTTAGAAACACCCTAATTCTCATATATTTCACATGAGAGTATTTAAACAGGGTAAGAAAGTGATAAAAAGTGGATAATCTAAAGAAGAATGAGGTGAAGAAGGAAGAGGAGATTTACATCTAATGTAACAAAAAGTGGGCCCCAGGACACTGCGATTTCCAATGCAAGCACGCACTTGCTGGGTGGCATGATCATTAGCACTGAGTGGCAGAACTGTTATTTATAGAAAGCAGCCTCATAATTAATCCAAGGGTGAGATTTATTTTTGTTTTACTAAACATCTTGATGAGTGACTTTGATGTGAAACGATTAGCCCTGGGAAAGAACTGGAAGGTAAGAAAGAAGGAGGTAAATGAGAAAAATTTGAATTAGTTTGCAGATAAAAATAGGCTGGACTTGGAGTTTGAGGCTTGGGGAAAATTTTAGGGATTTTTTTTTAAGTTTCACAGATTTTTAGCCAAATATCAAGGATGGTTTCTCCTTGTCAATGCCCTATATAATTAATTGGTTCCTTTTATAAAACACTTAGTAAGAGATTTAGAACTCTAAGAGACACAGATACCAGTCAAAAAGGTTTTTCAATAAAGCCTCTTGAAATTTCTACTCAAAGGACATTTAAAGAATAATCAGATATTACCCATATAGCTGCCACAGCAATATACTGGTAAGTTTTCTTCCTTTTGGTTACAAAAGTCTTAATAGAGACAACCTGTCCCTTCTAAATTAAGATAAGCAAAGAGAGGTCACTCCACAGTCAAGGTCCATGAACAATGCTTTCCCTGGTAGTGAGGTGACTCAATACTTTGTTTTATAACCAGGATAATTGTATGAAGTAGCATTCAGTTATAGCTTTACATTTCTCAGGTGGGCCACCAAGAGAGATCTCTGTTCTCTAAAAGAAATCATTCAAATAGCAATGCTATATAATTTCTTATAACCCAGAGGAAGAAGTAGACAATTCTCCAGAACATCTCATGCTTTCACTCTCATTTTGTTGGAACTTATGTAATATTATATTTTGGAAATGGAACCATTCTTGTTCTAGGAGCATTAATGATAGTAGAGCAAGTTCTCTGGTTTATCAATGAAGGGAGATTTGTCATGTCATAAACCTCACAGCCTGTTTTTCCAAGAATACACAAATAGGACATGCATAAATAGGAGGAGAAAATGAGAATTTGGGTAGCTCTGGCATGATCTCAGAAGAACAGAAGCTGCCTATTCAGAGACCAGAAGGTTGAAGCCCCTAACAAAAAGATGATCAACGAGAAATATTGCACTGGTAATACCTGGGGACTTTAAAAATAGGGATGTCTAAAATGCAAATGTAGTTTATTTGCAATGCTGGTAATATATCCAACTTGTGATACCCCCAAACCCTCAATAAAATCATTAAGTACAGAAATGCCTTTGCTAATGTTACTTTGGCAAAATCACAAGAATAGACTTAACACAGATAAAAAGAAGAGTCCCAGGAAATGGCATATACCACAGAGATTTTTAAAGTTTGAAGAAAATAAGAAATCAAAGTAAAAGTGATTAAGAGAAACTTGTCATTGTGCAGTTCTTAGGGGTGGGGGTGAAGAATGGGATTTCCACCAAAATGTGCACATCAGCCAGTTGTTTATTGTTTCACTATTGTTTATAACATTAAAGGGCATAGAATATCTAGCCAGCTGATGCTTTGGTAATGCACATAAAACAGGTCTCTTACTCTGATGATTATAGCAAGCCAGGACATAAGACAGATGACCAAATTAGAGATATTTAAATTATGCTTGCTTGTTTGTTTCATTGATTGATTATGTTCCACTAATAGATGAGATCATATGGTATTTGTCTTTCACTGCCTGGCTGATTTCACTTAGCATAATACTCTCCAGTTCCATCCATGTTGTTGTGAAGGGTAGGATTCCTTCACTCTTTCCACTGCATAGTATTCCATCATGTAAATGTACCACAGTTTTTTTATCCATTCATTTACTGATGGGCACTCGGGCTGATTCCAGCACTTGGCTATTATAAATTGTGCTGCTGTGAACATTGGGGTACATAGGCTCTTTTGAATTGGTGTTTTAGGATTCTTAGGGTATAAACCCAGCAGTGGAATTGCTGGATCAAAAGGCAGATCCATTTTTAGTTTTCTGAGGAAATTCCCTACTGTTTTCCACAGTGGCTACACCAGTCTGCATTCCCACCAACAGTACACTAGGGTTCCCTTTTCTCCACAACCTCACCAGCACTTGTTTGTTGATTTGTTTGATGGCCATTCTAAATGGAGAACAAACTGAAGCTAACCATAGGGTAGGTATGGGAGTGGATTTCAGGGGAAGGGTTGTCAAGGAACAAGCATAAAGGACCAATGGACAAAGCCAATTGTGGGTGGGATTGAGGGTGGGAGGTCAGGGTGGATAGGGTGGGGGAGAGTAGGTGGGAAAATGAAGACAAATGTGCTTGAACAACAATAATGAAGTGGACAAATAAAAAGAATGAATACATTATGTGCCATAAAGGAATAACAATGTGCATTGTTTTGACTGGATGTTACACAAGGTGTGGTTTGTTTGTTTGTTTGCTTGACATTTTTATATTTTTGCCTGAGGTGATAGGTGCAAAAATAATACAAGGGAGGGGAAAATTGAACAAGGAAGCTAAATATCTAAAAGGAGATTTGTACAAGACTAAGAATGAGAGCTACAGGAAGATGAATCAGATCACTAATAAATTTAAAACACTGACCTCACAATTAAATAGGGTTCTTGCTACTCTACCCATGACTAACGTTGTGTTTGCCTGTGCCTTTGCTTTAACAAAGGAACTAAGTTGAGAGGCACAGTAATGAGTCACATGATCATCCATGTCCAGAGCTCAATGTATTCTTCAGAAATCAGTACAATTTTTCTTTGGCTAATTTATACGCAAATTCTAGAGCCTTCATCCAACTCCATTTATGAGATAAAATAGTTGAAATCAAGAACTCAGGAAAAGTGCATTTCTAGGCTGAATCTGAATTTGGCCACTACTATCCAGTTCTGTGATGTGGGAGCACCTATCTCAACTTCAGTTGCCTCATCTGTAAGTCAGGAACATAATAGTCTCAATTTTGTAAGGATTTTTTAAAGGACTGAATATAAAGTATTTAATAACAGTGCCTGACACATAAAAAGCACCATAAAAGTGCTAGCTTTAAGTATGATTTTTATTAATAGCAATGCTATATATAGGGCAGTAAAATATTCGTCACATAGTGGCTACTAAGTGAAAGGGCTTTCGACACTTCTTACACATCACCTCCCTTTCTCATCCAATTTTGGACAAATATAGGCACCCCTCTGCCTTTTCTTCCATCTGCACAGTACCTGGCACATTCCCCATCTCTAACAAACATACTACTAACTGAGGTAGTTATGCCGGAACTCAATGTACATCAAACATTGACAGAGACAAGTGATAAATGAAATACTGCGAGTTGTTGATCTCACTGCTACTTAGAGTTTTAAAGATAGAAAGGGCTTGATATCTTGCTGATTACAAATCTGTTGGCTTCTTTCTCTGGTTTTTAATATCTCTGTTTATGTTAGTCTAATACTCTATGCTAGTCTATACTTTACCCCTACATCTAACTTTGTAATGTTCATAACTATATATTCCACCTCTGACCACTGAATCAGTATACTTGGGGGGGCCCAGATTTTTTTCACAAACATGTAAAATAATTCCAATATTCATCTTAGTTTAGACATGACTGTTAAGACTCATAATGTTTTCCTTCATCTCAGCTCATCAGGTCATATCTAATTCTTCAACTTGGAGTTAGGGAAATAAGGATCAAACAACCATCATATACTAGGAGGGGTAAAACAACATCATATATTTTTTTATTTTCTTTGATGTCTTGATATTCCTTATGGTGTCTAAGATATGAAGAGTCCTTTAACTATAAGGACTATCTGCTTGGGAAGGATTTCTATGCCTCCTGGGGCAGTTGTGGGACTAATTCTGATTCTCGGTAATTCTGAGTACTCTAAACTTGTGCTCCCAGGATACCACCAAGTGCTCAGTCTGTTGCCAGTTCTCAGAAACCTAATCAACAACAAC
This sequence comes from Tonatia bakeri, assembly GCA_004024845.1. Taxonomy (NCBI): domain Eukaryota; kingdom Metazoa; phylum Chordata; class Mammalia; order Chiroptera; family Phyllostomidae; genus Tonatia; species Tonatia bakeri. Next base: position 100,136 of record PVIA01001642.1, read on the forward strand.
TAGAATCCTTTCACTCTGACACAAATATCTGCAGACTAAAAACATGTAAAAGATTGAGTTAAAAAATTGCAAATCAATACGCCTAGAGCCATGACAAATGTGCAAACTGGCGGTATACAAAGGGGAAGTGTGCATGACAAGCAAAGGGATGGCACCTGTACTAAACAAGACCTTTTTTCCCTGGTTGGTCTCTTCCCCATCTCTCACCTCCTCCTTCAAAACTTTATTTTTATACAGATTACATTCCGAAAAGAAATGAGCTGTCTTGCCAAGCAGGTACTTGGCACCTGGCTGGTTGCCAGAAAATAGTTTATATATATGATTTTACCTTAAAGTAAGTGCTAATGGTATATATTCCTTTTGTTTGTATATGCTTCTGTTTATTTTGGGATAGTAGGTAGGAAGAGTGGTAAAAAAAATCTTAATATAAACCACAGCGCCTCATACCTATATGGCTATTTCTCTCTCTTGTTTGACATTATTCAATTTACTCAACTATTCAAGACCAGGGAGTAAGATTCTTTCACCCACATTTTGTTTCAGGCATAGAGAAACTCCTTCATTTATGCTCCGATAGGAGAGTAACAAACTATCTTCCCTAAGGCCTCATTTCACCTACAGACCATAGTCCATGTAGCAGTCTATCTGATTTTAAAAGTCAAAGAATTAAGTAACAGAAAGAATATAAATATGAGGCTTTGATTTCATGCACTATTTGAGGTGTAAAGCCCTAAACCTCGGGACTTCTTTAAATTACTTGTTATGGTATCAAAAATAGAAAGATGAAGTTTCCCCTTTCAAGGTAAGAACCGACTTAAAAAGAAAAGCCTGAATAGGAAATGCGTTTGCTCTCCCACAGCCTGCTGCAACCACTGCTACTGCAGGACTCGCCACACTGCCGCCTGCTGACTGCCTCCCTCATGATGCTGAAAGCTCCTTCAGGGCAGAAACCACATCCTACCCAGCACACTGACATCTAGTACAAACACTTGCTGAATCAGTAAATATAATAATACCCCTTTCAGTTTAAGAAAAATAATCCTCATGTTATAGAGAGGGAAAAATTCTTGTAATAAGGTACAGTCCTAAACCCATGGTTGCTATAGCCTGACTGTCTGGATTGAAACCCCAGTTATGCCATTCACTAGCTATGTAACCTTGGGCAAGATACTTAATCCATCTGTGCTTCAGTTTGCTCTCTCTAAAAACAAAATCATAATAGCACTTACTTCACAGAGCTGTTATAAGGATTATGTGAATCTACATATATAAAGTGCTCAGAACAGGACTTGACACATACCACATACTGGAGTGTTAGTTAGTGATATATTCTACCTCAGTCTTCCCCAAATAATCTGAAATAGACAGTATTAGCCCACTTTACAATTATGAAGCTGAAGACTAAGTTTTAATTGGCAGATGTCCTGTTAAAATTGGTTCTGCCTATTTCCAAAGCTTTTGCTCTTTGCACTACCCCAGAGTATCTCTCTTTTGAGCTTTATTTAATTAAATTCAATCTGTCAAGTTTCTACTAAATGTAGAAACGTGTGTGTAGTGCTGCTAGAACACAGAAAGATGAACAAGGAATGCTGTCTGTCTTTAGGTGGGACAAAGTTAACATTGGAAAAAGATGTACACAAAACTAATTTTAGTACAAGGAAACATTATAAGTTATGTAACAGATTTTTGAAGTTCTAAGAATGAAAGACAGAAGGAAGATTCTAGCTAAAGGTAGGAAAGGCTTTATAACAAAAGTCATTTCCAACTAGCCTTGTAAGACTTGTGGGTGAAAATGACAGACAACAGTGGGAGTCGGGAGGAGAAGAAAGAAAAAACATCTCAGAGGAAATCATAGCATGAGCAATACTAAAGAGGCAAAAAAAAAAAAATAGACATACACATGACTTGCTCAGGAAGAGTGAGACTAGTTAAGTTGGCTGCCATGAAGTATAACTAAGCTTGAAGAGTTAGTGCATAGCCAATTTGGGGAGGATCCCAAAATTCATGCTAAGCAATTAAAATTTTGCTTTGTAAGTAATGAGAAATTAGTCTAGATTTCTGAATAACTTATGAGAAGAAGGGTGTGAAGATGCTCATATGAGCAAAGGGATATCTTAGGATATTTACACTAAAGGAAAGGAGATGAAGTGCTAAGAAATAAGGCCAGGGAAACCAATCCAAAGAAAGAGTAATAATGTCCTGAATCAGGATAGTAACGCTGAGAAATGTAAAAGGAAAAGAAGGCTAAAAAAGATTTTTAAAGAAGAAATTAGAAAATGACTAGAAATAGGAACAGGAAGGCTGAATTTAACTCCAAAATTCACAGAGCATTTATATAGTACCTGGAAATATACTACACTATCTCACTAAATTCTCACAAACTTTGCAAGATAATTTAATACCATTTCTTATAAAGGGAAATAGAGGTCTGGCTTTGAATATTGACTCTTGGCACTTACTGTATGAAACTGAAGAATGACAGCCTCTCTAAAACTCTATTTCTTTCTTTGTAATATGTAGATGGCAATATCTATCATTCGGCAGTGGTGTGAAAATTAAACTAGATAATATTTATGACTTGCCTTCAAGGAACTGGCATATATTATCTTCTAAGTTATAGCAATATTGTGATAAAAATTTTACTGTAAAAGAATGTTAAATTACCCACAATCACATTCCTTAGTGAGAATCAAAGACAAAATTCAACTTTCTATCCTTATAACTTCAAAGTTTGTCCTGTACATTTCACGTTTCACCTCTCAGTGTTGAGAAACCACTGTCTTTAGAGTGTGGGATGAAAACCAAAATAACAAAAAAGGAATTGAGATAATGGGAATCCTCAAATGCAACCAAAACTGTACATTTCACATTTCACCTCTCAGTGTTGAGGAACCACTGTCTTTAGAGTGTGGGACGAAAATCAAATAACAAAAAAGGAATTGAGATAATAGGAGTCCTCAAATGCATCCCAAATTAGTATTTAATTAGAAAATAGTTTGTTTTGTTCTAAATCTGAGCCTGAATACCATTTATGAAATACACTGTTTATAAATTACATAACATTCCATATATAAAAATTATAATTCAAACATTGGATTAGAAAATTAGAATTCACTGCCTATTATATAATTTGCCAATGAAAGTTTCATGAAGCATAGAGTACTTCAGAGAAATCTTTTTAATTGGCAACACCTATTCATCAGAGTTTCTTGTTTTTCAAGCCCATTAGCAGTGTGAGATTATTTGAAAACATTTGACAAGATTTTTAACTTTTTATCCCAAGGTGTTATCAAAATATGAAAGTTGGTATTCACTGGATATGTCAGGTCTTGGAAAGGGAACACTTGTCCTTTAATAGGTGGAATAACATCTGGAATTTTCTTTTTTGTAAGCACACAATATTCAATCAGATTAATTTTTAATTTTTTAATTTCTTAAAGGGCAAATCTTAAAACAGGATTTTCTCCTTCGCAATACTGAAAATGTAAAAATGTCAAGATCATTGATCAAATACCCATAGTTACAGGATGATAGAATTTCTGCCTTTAAATCTGAGCAGTTGATATTTGGACAAGAGAACACCAGCTACCACATGGGCAACCATAGTTTTAGGCAATTCTATATGAAAGGATGCTCAATATCACCAGCCATCAGAGAGATGCAAATTAAAACCACAATGAGATACCACTTCACACCATTCAGAATGGCCATCATAACCAAATCAACAAATAACAAATGCTGGCAAGGAGATGGAGAAAGGAGAACCCTAGTGCACTGTTGGTGGAAATGTAGACTGGTACAGCCACTGTGGAAAACAGTATGGAATTTCCTCAAGAAACTAAACATGGAACTGCCTTTTGACCCAGCTATTCACTATTGGGAGTATAATCTAACAATCTTGAATCACCAATTCAAAAGAACATATACACCCCTATGTTCAGATTAGCACAATTTACAATAGCCAAGTGCTGGAAACAGTGTAAGTGCCCATCAATAAATAGGTAGATAAAAAAACTGTGGTACATTTACACAATGGAATACTATGCAGCAGAAAGAAAGAACTCCTACTTTTCATGATAGCATGGATGGAACTGGAGAGTATTATGCTAAGTGAAATAAGCCAGGCAGTGAAAGACAAATACCATATGATCTCACCTACAACAGGAACCTAAGAAACAAAACAAACAAATGAGCAAAATAGAACCAGAGGCATGGAAACAAGGAACAAACTGACAGGGACCAGAGGGGAGAGGGGCAGGCAATAAAGGAGGAAAGGGGAAGAGTCTAGTTAACAAACAAGTATAAATGATCCATGAACACAACAGTGTGGAGATTGACTAGGAGCAGGGGTCGGGGGTAGGCAGGGCAGGGGAGAGCAATGGGGGAAAGTTGGGACAACTGTAATAGAAGAAAAATAAACAAATAAATGAATAAATAAATAGGCATAATATTTGTGCTTCCACTTATTTGGCTTTACTCGCATCCCAACATTCTAAAAACAAAAAAGATTGCTGGCTGGAGCCATGAAATAGGCTGTATTCTGAGCAGTATACTGAGAGCTATGGGATATTAGATGGCAGAAAAGGTTCCACAAGCAGCCAAGTTGCTCACCATATATTGCAGATTGCCATGATTGTGCTTTCTTCCTTCATATGAACACTGGAAATGAGGAAGATGCACATATGAACTGTAGAGGATACCGTCCAGCAGTATCCATCCCTGCTGCAGATGCTCATCGAAACACAAGAAAAGCATACACAGAGACAACCATGGTTCTGTGGGAGAATAGAGACAGCATGGCCACTCTCTCCAGTGGAGAGTGACCCATCTCTCTACCCAAGTAGGTTTTTATTAAGAAAGCAGACTCAGTTTGTGGATTCATAGTCTGGCAGAAAGGATCAAAGGAAACAGGTGACTTACAAAAATGCTAACAGAACTCCTGCTGTGATTCTGGGCAGAGATTGGAGTTTTAACATATGAAAAGAGTACATGGATCAAAGGTCTAGTTTTGGTTTCCTGTCTGTGCCTTTAAATTCCAGGTTGAAAACATCCTCCAGCAAACAGATCTCGCAGGATCTTGCATATTCTATGTCCCAGGCCTGATTACCGCAGGGGTCTGCTGTCTCTGGTCTGGGCTGCACCCTTTAGCTATTTCCGCAGGCCTGAGAAGAGCAGGAGACAGAGACAGCCAGAAGACTTGGATTTCTCACATCTAAGTACAAAGACTCGGGCTTTGACAAAGCCAAGGGGGCAGGGGTTGATGTCGATCACCCCTTCATTTCCACAGCCCCAAGTCTCTTCCCAGAGGCCTTCTCATGATCATGCCTGTCTCAGGTTCATTCTCTTTCCTAGAGAATTGTTACCCATCATTGGCTAACTGATCAAGCATTGAAGGCCAGGCACAGAACAGGCAGCATTCATGTCAGGGAAATAAGTTTTTTCTCCTTACTTGCTCCAGGTCTGGAGGTCTCTCACTCAGCCTAAGTCACAGGGGATTACAGCTTCCTCAGACCAGGCAAGGCAGTCCCCAACAATGAATGCAGGAGGAAAATCATTATCTCTCAACAGATGAAGCCAAATATCACATAAGAATAGGAGCAAAGAAAATTCCACTCCTGTAATCATCCAGTTAATAAATCTGCCATTGGTCAATTACAAAGAACAAAAAAATAGAACAAAAAGCAAAGAAAGTGGCTTCATTAGGAAAAATTAAAGTTTTTTTTTATCCAGAGGTGATGTCACTGACCTTCCATCAGAAGCACTATCCACCTATGTATTCCATGAAATCCAGTCCCACCCTCTAGCCCAGTTCCTGTTGAATTACAGTACACATAATTTATAGGATGACTGGCCTGGTTCCGAACAGAAGTCTCCAATTCCAGCAGAAAGAAAACTTCTATAACTGATATTAGTAATTGGCTAATCAGATATTGAGTGAGGGAGGAAGCAACTTCGCTTAGAATAGGGGTGTCAAACTCATTTTCACCAAGAGCCACATCAGCCTTGCGGTTGCCTTCAAAGGGCCAGCTGTAATTTTAGGATAAATGTAAGAGTATAAATGTAACTACTCTTTAACAGTTGAGCAAGAGCTCAGAGTTGCTGCTGGGTAGAAACAAGGTGCCAGGCTAGTTAAAACAAGGTGGAGGTCTGAATTGAGCCCATAGGCCTTGTGTCTGCCAGCTGTAGCTTAGAAGAAAGAAGAAGCAAGGCTAAGACAAGAGTAGCAATATAGAGGGGGAAAAGTCACTGAAGGAAATTTCTTAAAAGTTCAAGCTAAGATACAAAATATTTTTAAAAAACAGTTTCCCTGTTTAAATCTGCAAAATTCTCCTCTAATCATAAGTTACATGTTTTGGTAACTATGCACCACACTTTCCTCCATCTTATTCCTCCCCTGCCCCAAAAAAGGAATACATTTTCATTCTGACTCCATTTGCCTGGAACAAAGGTTTCTATACAGAACACAAATGGAAAAAAAAAATAAGTATTGTCATAAAAATACTCTATTTCAGTGTGGTTTAAAATAAAATAGAAAAAAATCAGCTTTACCTAAATATTGTATATTCACTGTCTTCCTCTTCTCATCTGTTTCAACTGTGTACCATTCTCTTTTGCTTCAGGACCAGTGACTTTTGTGTGCAACAGTAATGGCCAATCTGAAGAAGACCAAACAAAGAAGTTAGGCTGCCCCACCAAGGCCAAACTGGACAAATGGAAAGACTGTTAGGAAAAGACTAGCAGTAAACTAAATAGAAGACTGGCTGCATAAGGAAAGACGTCCAGGCACACAGGTGTTAAGCTTTAAGAAGGTCTAGAAGTAAACAACAGTTGGATAACCCTGCAGGTGAACAGGTTTATCATCAGGAACTGTGATGGCAGGAAGTAAGCAGAAGTTATATCAATCAGACAGCTAGCATCTGGGGATTTAGCCACTCATGGTGGATACCCAACCACAGCAACTGAAGATCTGTAGTAAAACCCTGCTAAGGGATTCAGAACCAAACTCAGAAGCAGGACTGATTCAAAGCTGAATCCATGAGCTCTGGATCCAAAGTCTAATATTTCTACCACCAGAGCAAATTTTTTCCAGGGGTAAAGGTAGGGAGCAGCATGTAATTGCATGAAAAATCTTGGAAAAGTACATGAAGTATCTTATACAATATCTAAAAGAGAATGCCTAGGCAGAAAATAATTTTAGGAAATACAAATATGTGCAATACATATTTGACCAAATAAAAGAAAAAAGTAAAACACCATACTAGACTATAGTAAGATTTAACTAGAAGAGAGAAGGTCCATATTATTCCATTAGGCCTACCACCTGCTGTTCATTTCAATTTTCCTCCTTTTCTGCCATTCCCTAATATTGCTCTGGTACTTCTACCATTAGGACATTAAAATCAATATTTAAAAAATAGCATCTGCAAATCATGGTCCTGGCATTAAAGTTTGACAACCTATGGGAGGACTAATGGATCTTCTGATCATTTGGGTAGTTAAGGAGGATAATACTTTTCTCCAGCATCACCTCATCCGTAGTTTTTGTGATTTCCTTCTAGGTATCTATGGAATACTTACACGTTACTGAGACTCAGTTCTGTGGATTATGCTAACGTTAGTGAGTAGAGTGAGACGGAAACAATCAGGTTAACTAAACAATGAACAGATGTATTCAGTCTCCAATAAGATGTTCATGCATGGTGAATCTGTATTAGCAGAAGTGTGACTGATTTGCCAGTACTCTGAAGATTAATTTTATTCTGGTTCAGATTTTATTCATTATTAATTGGCTGATGACCCTCATGCCAAATTTGTCAAATGAAGTTCTCCCCCAAAAGAGAAAAAGAGAGATCTCTGAACAGCCTTTTTATAGTATACTAAGGACTTATTTCCCCTCCAAGTTAACTGAGGTGGCAAGGAAAGAATGAGGGAAACATGCTCAGAGCAGTTTAGAGCTGAAGGTGTAGAGCAGAGCAGATTTGGAAACCAAATATACTTGTTAATTCCCAAAGAGATTTTAAGGGCAGAATCCTAAATTCTGCCAAATAAAATTAATCCTTTAAAATGATAATGCAAATTTTTAAATCACAATTAAGAGCTGTGAATTGAAAGAGGATGTTTCAATATTGCACATATTTAAGTTAAAGCTAACCAGGTCACTTAGGGATGAAGGCTTCCATTATTTCTTAGTTATAAGTTCAGAGCAGGGCATGTGTTTGTGGTGTGCGCACGTGAGTCCACGTGCAGTTGCAAAAGAAACAGAGAGACATAGATACAGGGCCAGGGAGAAACACAGCGTTAAAAAACAAACTGCAGCTGAGTAAATCTGAAGGTCAAATGGCTTTACTAAGGATTCATGAGTCATGCAGCATCCCATCTAGCAACTAGCAGTCTTGCTCCAAGGCGCTGTAGCAAAATGGAAGTGTTTTTTTATACGAAGAAGCATGGGGCAACTGAACTATTAAACAAAGCAAACAACAGATTATTTTTAGACCAGAACATCTTTTGGGGGGAAGGTAATAGCAAGTTGTTTGTTTGTTTCTTTTTAATCATGCAGATTGCCTCTTCTTTCTATTGAGGGTAAAGAGAGCCCATGTGACAGATTACCTTACTGGTACTTGACCAGTGATTCCAGACTGGTTAATTAAGATTATATTTCTAGGAGAGGTTGAAACTGCAATTAGATTAGGTATTATATCTAGGACCTAGATATAGGTGGCAAACACAAGGCCCATGGACCAAATCCGGCCCTCCACCTTGTTTTATTTGGCTCGGCACCTTTTTTCTACCCAGCGGCAGTGCCGGGCTCTTGCTTAACTGGTAAGGAGTAGTTACATTTTATACAGTCCTAAAACTACATCCGGCCCTTTGATGACATCTGTGAGGCTGATGTGGCCCCAGGTGAAAATGAGTTTGACATCCCTGATCTAGGTTTAGTACCATGGATTTTAGCATGAGCAATGCTACTTTGGGCCACAGGCTTTCTATTTAACAATAGAGGGAAAAAAAGTGAAAAAGGAAGATTTGGAGAATCCATTGTTAATATCATCAAAAAACAAAGGAAGTTTTTATTTATCTTTGTGTGTATATTTGTAAATCAATATGCAATATTATAAGGTTTTATCAAAAGATTAATTCCAAATACCAGTAGCTTGCAGTAAACAATGCAGTGACTGATTCCCATGCTTGGTCAGTGAAGGCAACAGGAAAATCAAAACATGAAAATTGTTTTTCAGTTGTAACATAATTAAGAATAAATTACTGCATTTTGTTGTCCTCTTCAGGTTGAAAATTCTTAAAAGTAAAGATAAATGTTAAAAGGCATATGAATCCTCAGTGCTTATGAAAAATTACCTATTCAGCCAGCCAACAAATATTTATTGTTACTACATGCCAAAGACATTGTTGATTCTACAACTTTCTTCCTTTATACATATGATCCCTACTTGCCTAGAGCTTTTAGTTGGTGGAAAAAAATATAACATATATACATTAAGAAGATCACTATAAATTGGGGTGGGCACTGGGTGGAGGAACACACAGAAATATAAAATATATAAAATGTAGATTTGTCTTTTCCTGGTCAGAGAAGTCTTCTCTGAGTAAGTTTGATCTGAGATATGAAGGACAAGTAGGAATTTACCAGGCAAAGAAAGAGAGGAACAATACAGGCAAAGGCCCTGTGCCTGGAGGAAACTTGGCCTTCAATGATTCTCAGTCAAGGTAGGTGACATACGGAGTTTTGGATAACAAGAGAGGTTATTAAAAAAATATAACATAGATTCTCCTTTCCCATCCCAACATAAGGAAAGAGAGGCCAGGATTCTTTATTCTAAGGGCTCAATAGTCACAGTATCTTCATCTCCTTGCCATTCCTCACTTTCCCCAAACTACCATCAGGTCAATTACATGGTTAGAGGACAAGGTGAGGGATTTGTATTATAGCAGAGTCCCATGTCTTGCTTTTTCAATGTAGGATGCTGACAGAATGGAGACAATGTGAATGATTACCAGGAGAACCTCAGTGAGAGTTCCCATGGATGTGCCCAAGCACTGATGCTATTGAAGCGGAGCAGGCAGTGAGGGCTGTCCATGGCAACTCTAAGGATGATTTTCACTACATCATGTCCAGCACTGTGCTAAAAGCTTTACTGGGGTTATCTCATTTGATACTGACAACTACTTTCAGTTAGAGACTATTGTTATCTTTATTTTATACATGAGAAAAGAGGATGAGGCTTTAAGAGATCACTCGCTCCATATCACATGGCTTGTAAATTTAGCATTTGAGATCAAATAGTCTGACTCTGATTTTCCTGATCTAAATCTACTGTACTGTATGAGACAATTTCCCAACATCCAAGGTAGCTTGGTCCTGGAGCAGATTCACTTTGGTTATAGAAATAAAAGTATTCATACATGCTGGTGGTATGAATACTTGCTGGTGGTGTGAAGGAGAATCTTCACTGAAAGAGCTCATTTTAGAGAATGAATAGGGGAGTTAAAAAGGTAACTATAGGAAAATCACTATGTCATTATTAAAAGTGTGGAGACAGATTGGTAGCCTAAGGTTAAGCCTAAGGTTGCTTCTTATGAAGCCAGAGTAATATGGTCAGATTTTAGAAATAATTAGGGAATGAAATCATGCGACAGAGTGATGGATTGTTATAGGAGGGTCAAGGAAAACCAAGTATCAGAGGTGACATCCATGTTTCATGCTTCACTCCAAATCTCCTTTTGTATTAGTATTTATGGTCTGAAATGCAAAGGAAGCACTGAGCAGAAGATACAAATACAGAAGCCAAGCACACAGTAAGAAATTACAATTCATAATTTAAAATGGTTCTTCCCAACTATAAAAGTGTATTAGAGCAATTTTTATAAAAATTTTATTCCAAAAAATTTTCCAGTTAAATAGCAGGTCAGGTCAAATAGTTCTAAATCTAATTTTAAGGCAAAAATATGGAAATGTCTTTTTTCACACTTACAGATATCCATGTATTTTTCAATGCCAAGACTGAAAGTGAAACTGAATGACTCATCACCAAAGTGGGCCAATTGTCTGCAAACTGATGGGAAAATATCAGTACAGTCATGTGTCCAAAGATAGTCAGCTTCAAAAATAATTTTAACTGTGTGAGTTTTATATCATTTTCTTAAAAGCCAAAGGATATGTCTTCTGATGTGTTCTTTTAAGATGGGATACTTCCTATGGTTAATAGGACTAAATTATTTACCATAATATGAATGCCCTCCCAAAATAACTTACTTCAGCAATCAATGCTATTTTCACCAATATTAACCATAGACTATCACCTACATGATATTATGTGAAGAAATTAAGAAGTTTCCCTGCCATATTACTTTATTTCACATTATTTCCTCCTCTTTCTCCTTCATTTCATCAATGACTATTTACAAGGAAGTTTGTTACTCACTGTCTTTACACTCTCATTTCCATACATCAGCTTTTCTAAATAGATATCACCTAACCCAAGCACTGCATGGTTTCTAAAGGGTGAGTAGGAGGTTTTTTTGTGAAAATAGAAATAAATACATACATACATACATACAAACTGAGAGAAAAATCAAGGAAACATATACCTATATCATAATTATTTGCTACACTTAAAAATCAGAAATTTAGATGAAGGAGTATTTTAATTAAACTCTAGATCAAGCAGTTATCCCTGTATACAGATCCAGTCCATATCCCTGGTAAAAATGGCTCAGAGATACCTATTTTACTTCAGTGCTACAAAGACAAAGTCATTTCTCAAACCATCTTTGTCAATTCAGTCTCTTATAACAAAAGTACCAGATTTTGTGGCTTATAAAAAACAGAAATTTATTTCTCACTCTTCTGGAGGCTGGAAGTCCAAGGTCAGGATTGGAGTGACAGTTTGGTCATGTTCTGGTGAAGAGCGTCTTCCCTTTTCCAGAGGGCTGCCTTCTTGCTACACGCTTACGTGGTGGGAACAGCCAGCCAGTTCTCTGGCCTCCTCTTCCAAGGGCACTAATCCCATTTATGAGGGCTTTGCCCTCATGACCTAAGTCTCCAAATTCTCCACTTCCATATACTATCACATTAAGAATTAGATTTAAAGACATGAATTGGGGAGGAGGGAACACAAGCAGTTTCAGTCCGTGATACCTACATTATAGTGCACTTCTGGGTTGGCAGATGTGCATCACTCATGACCCAGGTCTCCACTCACATACACAGCAGGAATGGCTAACCAGTTACTGTATTCTACCCCTCAGATGCTGGATGTAGCCTAAAAGTCCTGAGCACATGAAATGTGTGCTGAAACTCATGCACAATCCCTGGAAATGTGGAAAAGCACTGAAGATGTTTGTTCTAAATTACATTTTGCCACTTAACAGCAGGGTATTTTTTGATAAGTTATATTGCATAACCTTTCTGAACCCATAGGTCTTTCCCGTCTCATATGGTTATTGCAAGGAACAAATTAAATAATGTTTGTGAGAATGTTTTGTAAATACTTTAAAATGTTGTATGAAGTTATTTCTTATTATTGCTTTTATCTAGAGCTGCACAGAAAATGGGAATATAGTGAAGTCAAATTTAAATAAATCCTAACAAGTATTTCTTTCAATATTCTTGGTATATAACTGCTTTACTTGAAAATACATATTCTAACATTCGGTTCCACCTGAGATGGCAGAGGTTCTGAGAGCCATCTGGGGACTTGGTGTGATGTGAACATTCCTTTCATACTGTTTCTTTTTCCTATTTGCATTTATGTGATTGGCCATGTGTGCACTAAGAAAACAAATCTTCTTGCAAGTGTGTTCCTTGATTGGTGTATGTATGCTCAAAAGGAAATGGTACTGAGTAAATAAGCATCTTAGCTTCTGCAACTAAGATACAGGAAGGAATCAAGGAGAAAAATCTCTGCTTTGAAGAGATAAAGAAAGCCTATAATCAGAGTTCTCCAGGCAAAGGCATTACCTGTAGGAAGCTGCTCTACTTTGTATTCACGTAGCAACTTTCATCCAGAAAGCTCAAATCACATACTATTTATTAAGCCCCTTCATGTACACGGGCCGCATTGATCCTCTCAGCAGGGTTATAAACGCACATTATGGACCCCACTATGTGAATATGAAAACTAACACACTGGGAAGTGAAGTGCCTCATCAAAATGCACAAAAGTAAACAAATAAAAAATTAAGAATACAAGGATAATTATAGGTGTGATTCACTTTCTCTAGCGTGAGCCCTAATTTTTAGCTTTTTATTTCCATTACAACCCAAATTATTTCCAGCAGCAGCCATATATGCAACCGAAAATCTCTGTGGGTGAGGGGCACCTTTATTAAAGCAATCGGTTACCTGAAACACCACTTCCCTTCCTTTCATCCAACTGAGAAGCACGTAAGATTTCAACCAGGGGGGCAGTCTACCAGACCCTATACAAAACTTAAACACTACCTTTATTTATTTATGTAAACGTGGGGGTAAAACATGGGCAAATGTCCGCAAAATGCACACTTGTCAGTTTTGCAAATAGCAATTTGCTCTTCCAGCGTAATGTGCTTAAAAACTCGGTGGGTGTACCAAATCAAAACACAAACAAAGCAGACACTGCTGTTGCTCTGTGTAAAACTTTTCCCACCTCAGAACTCTTCTTCTGCTGTTTCCCAAAACATTTCTGACACCTTCAATCAAATTGATACAGTTATTCTTCTTTCGAAGCAAACAAGATCTATAAATGTTACGCCTGCCTTTTTTTAAGTGAGAAAAGAGATCAAAATATGTCTTTCTTCCTCCTGGAAACTGATAAAAGAGGATAAATATAGCCCCCTTCAGTAATTCTTATCTTCCTCAGTCAAAGGCTAAAGGTCTCAGTGCTGCAAGCTGGGTGATAATAAACTTCGGAGAAGGAAAGGGAATTCAAAATTAGGGTTATTTCATCTCTATACTGACTGTCGACTTGAGGAGAAATTCATGTTTTCCCTCCATTTAGACTCCCATTGTGATCAATAACCTGAATGACAAATCCCTGAACTAATTGTCTATTCCTTGCACTTTAAAAACAGGGCTTACCGGAGTTGCTCATAAACATTTCATATATCATTCTTTTTCTTTTTTCTTCATACATGATTTATAAAGTAAACAACAAAAGCACACATAAAACAGGCTACAAAGGCTGTTGATCCACACAAAGCAATTTTTTCTTGTGATACTATTTCCAGTTCTGTTGAAATGTGATTTGGCAAGATTTATAAAGTTTTTATAAATAATATAGATGCAATATAAAATTAAACATCAATAACAACCAATAACTCTGAGGTGCTATTGCCACTGATTCCCTGGATGGTATTCCATTTCTCTTAGTCTATGTATGTATGTATGTATATATATATACACATATTCATTCTAGCAGAAGTAACACCTGTTTGAATGTGGTTGGTAAGATAATATTAGTATAACAATTTATAGTTTTAATTTGAACATTTCACCTAAAATATCATATGGTATGCTTGAGTGTGATATTGTTATGTTATAGAATTACATGCATATGATTTTATAGTAAAAAATTTTGTAATAAAAAGGCGTGTTATTTGTGCCAGACCCTGTGTGTGTATATACCACAAAAATATACAATGACAGTCAATAAACAGCTCATATCACAGAGAGAGGCCTCCACCAAGCCAAAAATAACACTCTTATTGCTAATCATACACATACACAGATGTGTGTGCAAACACACACATATACATACACACACCTACCTGAAATAAAAACAAGTTTTAAAAAATTCAATGAATACATCATAGGAACAAAATATACTTATGTCAAAGTACTTTTCAAATTAGTTTTGTCTTTCAACAATGAGACATCATGCTTGACTTTGAGAACAATGCGGCTAAACATTAATAAAAGCCAGAAAGTTTATTTTGTTAGTGGAGAAAAAATGGTGCCAAGTGTTAACCTCAGTTCAGCAACTTAATTTCTTAAGTTCTGGCTAAGAAGGAATTCAAAACAAAGACTCAAATTATAACAGAAAGTTTATTTAGAAAGCCACAGAGGTAGAAACAAGCTGTAGAAGAAATGTGTTCAGGCAACAAGTTACAGCAAAAGAAGAACACTTAGAATTTAGAAGGCAGGGAGGGAGGGAGGGAGGGCAGAGACAGAGAGACCTGGGGAAAGAAGCAGGTGAGGAAAGGAGCAGACGTGCTCCATAAATTCACCTGAATGAACAAAACTCACAATGAAACTATAACAAATTGCTCTTCACGCTAAAATTGCAAATCTTAATCTTATAGACAAAGCTGAAAGAAAGGCAGAAGTGGAAGGGAAGAAAATACCTCCCCAATCTATTTCTGGCATTCTTTGTGGGTGGCTTGATTTCTTCACCTAGATTTATCCACTCCTACTTGCTTCTACCTTGTTATGACTCAGCATCCAATATATTCTCCCCATACTTTAGCGCCACGTAAGTTAAAGTTTCAGTGTTTTAAAATGTCAAGACTGAGAATTATGTGCTTCAACATGAATACTTTATTGTACACTGGCCCAGCCTTTTGTCAGAAAGACAGGTACTATGTGGGTCAAGGTTGTAGATCAATAAAAATACGTTATTATCCACCTGGAAGTAGCAGGGCTACTTAGAAACATTGAGCATACACAGGTAAAGCCACCCATGGGCAAATGAAAAGTATATGATGGATAAACCAAGGACTCCATAACCCTCTAGGATTACAAGAGTAATGTTTGCACATAGATAAACGCTAAACCATATCCCCACTTTTGAGAAAAATGGAGAGTACAAGGAAAAATTCTTGAGCTTCTTTAAAAAAAAAGTCAAACATTTATCATGTCCCATAGTTCGATTTTAGAGTACAAAGTCATTTCTATCCAAAAGTAAAGTATTCAGGAGAAAATGATCTCTTTGTGGCTTAGTTAAGGTCCTTGATTTTTTTTTGCACTGTCTCCATTAACCTTTTCAATACTTATTACCTATTCTACACACAGGATAAAGTAGAATTTTCTCAATTACTATAAGATTTTGATAAAATATTACATTGTTGAGGAGGATTTTATCAGAGAATAAACAAAATAAAATTTATTTTATTGGAGGCATTATTTTCTAGCATATTTTTCCTTTCACAATGTTTTCTTTTCAATTAAATGCCTGCACCCAATTATCAAACGTTCAACACCTTCACCCCCTTCTCACTCTCAGCTGTGGAGTTTCCCTTCTATTTCGCTGTGAGAATAGAGGCAATCGCAAAGAACAACCAGTGCTCACCACCACATCCACAAACATACAAGTTGTATACATACACATACCTGCACCTGTTTGTTCTTACTTCCTCCTTTCGTATAAACTATCTATACATAACTTCTTTCTTGGTGCACTAGATGCATTCCCTTTCTAGAAGCATGGTATTCCTTCTCTACTAGAGCATTCCAATTTAGATCTATATATCTCTCCACTGTCTGAGTCACAGCTTAGCAGTATCTGCCCACCTGTTGCCAATATGCCTGCTCCAAAACCCAACTTGCACACAATAACAATGCAACAATAGCTACAACAACAACAATGAGGAGTCCTCCATTGCATTAATATCGCAATTCATTTTATCATTACCATGTCCATGAATATTTGGGTTATTTACAGATTTTGTTGTCTTGTTTGATTTTTTAATCTGCCATAAACATTTCAGACATGTGTTCTGGTAAATATACATAAGTTTTTTCTAGAACAAATATTTAATAGTGATATTACTGAGCCTACATTGTATACATCTTCAATTTTACCAGATAACACCAAATTGCTTTCCTAGGTAATTGTACCAGTTTATACTCCATGAACAATTTAAATTGCTATGTTCTCATCAAAGCTTATTATTGTCATATTTTTAATGTTTGCCTACCTCCTGATTATCAAATGGTTACTTATTATGATTTAATTGGTATCTCCATTATTATTAAAGAGATTAAGTTTTAGTAAGTTTATAGAAGACTTATGCTGTCCCAGTGAAATATGCCTGTTCAGGTCTTTGGCTTTTTTTTCTATGAAATTATTTGTTTTCTTACTGCTCTATTAAAGAACTCGATATATTCTGGATACCAATCATGTGTTGGTTACATGTGTTACAGATGTATACTCCCAGTTTTTGGCTGGTTTTTTCCTTTTCACTATGATACTTTCTAATTAAAATAAAGTTTAATTAAATGTACTCAAGTTTATTTTGCTTCATGGAATGTGCATTTCAATCATGTCTTAGACTAAGTAAGGCAAAATGGTTAAAAGCATGGTTTCTAGACCTGGTCTGCTTGGGTTGGGTCCTGATTCCACAGATCACCAGCTGTGTGACCTTGGCTGCTTGGCCTTTACATGCTTCAGCAGCCCAATCTCTGAAGGAGGGATAATCTTATAGGATTGTTGTGGGATTAATCGTCATAATGTATTTTCTAACTCCTTGTAACTGCACTTTTACCTTTTTTTAATTGTTGTTCAAGTACAGTTTTCTCCATTTTCACCCTCCCATACTCCTCTCACTGATCCCTCCTCCCATCCTCAAACCTATCCCCTTTGGCTTTGTCCATGTGTCCTTTATACATGTTCCTTGATGGCCCTTCCCTTTCTTTCCCCCATTTTCCCTCTTCTCCTCTCTTCTGGTTACTGTCAGTTTGTTTTATTTCAATGTCTCTGGTTCTATTTTGCTTGCTTTTTTTGTTCTGTTGATTAGGTTCTGCTTATAGGTGAGATCATATGGTATTTGCCTTTTACTGCCTGGCTTATTTCACTTAGCATAATGCTCTCCAGCTCCAGCAGGGATGGAAGTGCACTTAACCATTTAAGTACCTGATAAGTAATACTTATAAAATCAGGAACAGCTCAGTGAATTAATTAAGAACAAGGATGCGAGAGTAAGACTGCCTGCACTCCAAGCTCAGCTTCTTGCTGTGTTAGGGTCCTCCATAGGAAAAAAATAACAATAGGAGATGGATTGATTGATGATTGCTGATAGATGATAGATTAGATAGATGGATGATAGACAGATAGATGATAGATAAATAATTACAAGGAATTGGCTCACAGAATTATGAAGACTGAGAAGCCCAGCGCCACACAATGATATGAGTTTCAGTCTGAGCCAGAGTCTGAAGGCAGGGGAAGACTGATGTCCCAGTTTAAAGATTGGCATAGAAGGAATTCTTTCTTACTCAGCTTTCTATTTTATTTAGGTCTTTGACAAATTGGATAAGGTCCATCTACATTGGGAAGGGCAATTTTCTTTTCTCAGTGTCTTAGTTCATTCTTTCCTAACAAAAATACCACAGACTGCATAGCTTATAAACAACAGAAATTTATTTCTTGCAGTTCTGGAGGCTGGGAAGTCCAAGATCAAAGCAATGGCAGATTTCAGTATCTGGTGAGTGTTTAATTGCTGCTTCAAAGATAGCCATCCTTTAGCTATGTCCTCACATTGTGGAAGGAGCATGAAAGTTGTCTGGGGGTCTCTTTTATAAGGGCACTAATCCCATTCATGAGCCCCACCTTCAAATATCATCACACTGGGTGTTAGGATCAACATGTATGTGAGGATGGAGAACACAAACATTCAGTCTGCAGTACTCAATCTACTCCTTCAAGTGTCAGTCTCATTTAGCAATGCCTTCACAGACACACCTAAAAATAATGTGCAACCAAATATCTGGGCACCCTGTTAACTTAACAAATAAAATTAACTATCACACTAATTGTGCAAATTGGGCAAAGTTACCCAACCTCTGTGATACTTATCAGAAGACTTCAGACAGAGGACAGAGGTTAGTTCTGGAAACTGAACAAATTCAAATATATGTAAACTACCTATAATAGTGCTTGCCATGTAGTAAGTACTCAATAAATGTTAGTAAAATTGGGTCTCTGGCATAGGGTAGAAATTCAGGAAATGGTGGGTCCCTTCTCTTTGGAAATGGAGAAAGAACATGGTTACTGTAAATTTGAAAAATGCTTGTACAGATACTTTGAAGAGAATGATGACCAGAATTTTTATTTTCTTTGAATACAAAACAAAAGTAGTGGGTTTAATCTTACAACAGCATGATATTGAATTTAGAAACACAGAGTTATAAGCTATATCAGTAGATGTTTAAAATGGATTATTAAGAAGGCTATGAAATATTATATTCCTGGTGGTCTTTAAACTGAGAAGTAACATCATGTGTCTGGATGATCTTGAGTCTGATTTGGCCTAGGGTGGAAAACTGTTACAACTTACCCATCCCCATGTTTCCTTCTGGTAATTTCATCACTTCATTTTCCTGAGAATCTGAGCAAATATATTAGAATTCTATTTTCCTAACCACGCTCTTCTTTCTTTCTGGGAGTAATATTTTTGAAACAAGGATGGAAACATTTTTCTCAAACCAGAGGGTTATGCCTGCCAACTGCTTCTGAATAGAGCAAACAACATGTTAGGTTATTTCTCCAGTGTTCACTATCCCAGACACCTCAAACAAGTGCTGTGTCCTCTGCCATGACGTGGTTCTTAAGGGATTTTATAATAGTTTTGTGTTCTTGCAGACCACTGTCAGGCTCTCTGTCTTGAGATGTCTGAAAATGCCTTTATCTTTGCTGTGATATACCGATACAATTTAAAGACTTCAAAATCACAAATGATATTGTTGCAAGGATGTCAAAAGAACATGCCTTTAATTAGAAGGGCTCCCACCAGCAATTAAGGGACAATTATGTCAAATAATAACAAACAAATTCTAAACCACTGAATAAAATAGGAAACCATAAGTCTGTAATTGACTGTACTCTTAATCCTTAAAACAAGTGTTTAAGACATTAGTGTCCCTATTTACACATGGGAAAACTGAATTCACAATTTTTAAGTGACTTTTCTAAGCTCAAATAGCTGCCAAGTGACTATTTTTTACTCTACTTTTAAAAAATAGTCAAACTTACAGAAAAATTCAGTCAAAACTTACAGAAAGTACAGTGCAAAAAGCTATTTTCTTCATGAACTATTGAGAGTTGTAACCTGATATCCCATCATATTTAAATTCTTTAAAACAAGAACATTTTCATACATAATTAAAATAGAACCATCAAAGACAGTAGCTTCATTATCAAATGGAAATAAGCACCTGTATATAATAGACACTGAGCTAATATTACCAAATTTCATTGAACAAAGTACAGGTAAAATATAGATACATCTATTGCCAAGTTTAGGTATAATGAGTGATTATCCTAAGACTAATGATAAAAGAATATCTTACAAAGACTTCATCACTGACACAGGAATATACATAAATGGAAACCTGTATAGGAAATTTGCATGTAGATATTTATTAATTAAACCTCAAAATTAACTGCTCATTTTATAAATATGAAGATGTAGAAGTAAAGGTATGACAATAATCACATAACATGTTGCCACTTATTTTATAGATCATTGTACACATACCAATATATATATATAGTATATAGCTATTCTAAATGCATATGACCATAAATTATGACTATATTTGTGTCTAAAATAGATAAGTAGAGGGTAAGAACCTTAACTTTCCTGAATATTTAATAGACCCTTCCACATTTATATTCTGCCTTACATTTGGGGGTTAGTAATATTTTCATTTCTATGTTTTTATGCAAATATATCAAAATACTTTGTAATAATGTGAAAACTTCAATCTATTGAAAAATTAAATGAACCAACAAAAAATTCCCAACCTATTATACAACCATCAAATGAACTTTTAGAATGTTTCAGAGACACAGAAACAGTTGCAAAATTACATGCTCATGACAATTCCTTCTGGGCATGAACAAAAGCAATTTTTCAGGTACTTATACCCTTATTATTCTTTAATATTTAAATTTATATTCAGTGAATTTTCTGTATCCAAGTGTCAGCTTCATTCATGTCAGTCATGCTGGATGCTACTTCATTTCAAACATACCAGGGTTCCTGACTATATTCAACACAATTATCCATGCTATTCGTCTGATAACTTATTCCTTATCAATGCTTTTTTGAAAACCTAGATTAGTTTCCATCCTTAAACATCATACAGCTTGAAAATTCACAAAACCCAAAGTGTACATGCACATCCAACATGGTATGTGAAGGGAAGGAGAGAGAGGAGGTGGGTGATTGGAGAGACAAAATTGCAATACCCAAGAGATTGCTATGAATGGGAAGCTATAATATAAACAACTCAGTAGTAAGAGGCCAAGATCCAACTCTAGAATCAGTTTCTCAATGGATCTTCAGAATTTATCATGTGGAGTGTCACATATGGGGTCATTTTTAAATCCTTAAAATGAGTTCAGAGAGTAGAAAATAAAATGAAAGAAGGAGAGATGTACTGAAAATCAAAGAAAAAAATCTACAAAAATAATTTACTAGGAAAGGAAAGCAAAAATATCAACAAAATCAGGGTGGAAAAAATCTGTGAGAAATAAAATTTTAGGTCAAAATCAGAAAAAATCTATACAGTCTTCTACTCTTAAAAGTATGAATTGCATTTTAAAAGTCATATAACCTTTCTTATGTGTGTATGTATGTGTATATGTTTTAATTTTCTATACTATTTCAAACAATTATCATTATTTGGAGGTAGAATGGTCTAGAGCAGTATTGTCCAATGGGAATATAATTTAAGCTGCACTTGTAATTTTAAATTTCTGGAAACCACATTGAAAGAAAGCAAAGAAACCAGGGGAATTAATTTTAATAATGTATTTTATTCAACCCACTATATCCAAAATAATACTATTTCAACATATAATCAACATGAAATTGTTAATGAGGTATTTCATATTCTTTTGTATTATTTTTATTAAGATATCAAAACCCAGTGTGTGTTTTATTCTTAGAATCAGCACATATCAATTCCACAGTAGTCATTTTAGCCATATAGAAAGTAGAACAAAGATAACACAAAATTTTGGTGCCAAGTCTCTGATTTTTTTTTTTTTGGTGGAGCAGTTTTAGGTTTGTGACAAAATTGAGAGGAAGGTATAGAGAGTTGTCATCATCCTGACCCACATAAGCATAGCTCTCCTATTATCAACATCACTCAACAGAACTGTATATCTTTTACCAAATTTGAACCTACATTGTCACATCATAATCACCCAAAGTCTATAGTTTACACTAGGGTTTACTTTTCGTGTTGTGTATTCTGCTGTTTTGGACAAAAGTATAATGACATACAATTATTGTAATATCATATAGAGAATTTTCACTTCCTTAAAAATCTGTGCTGTACATATTCATCACCCTTCACTCATAAACTCCTGGTGACCACTAATCTCTTCGTTATCTCTACAGTTGTGCCTTTTGTAAAATGTCATATAGTTGGAATCATACAGCATGTAGCCCTTTCAGATTGCCTATTTCCAGTGAATAACACACATTTGAATTTACTCCATGGATTTTCATGGTTTGAAAGTTCCTTTATTTTTACTGCTGAGTAATATTTCATTGTCTGGATGCACCATAGTTTATTTATCCATTTACCTACTAAAAGGCACTTTGGTTGATTCCAAGATTCGTCAGTTATGAATAAAGTTCATAAACAGCTGTGTGCATGTTTCTGCATGAACATAGTTTTCAACACCTTTGGGTAAGTATTGGATCATATGGTAAGATTATGTTTAGTTTCATAAGAAGCTGTTTTCCAAAGTGGCTCTACCATTTTGTATTCTTGCCAGCAGTGAATGAGAGTTCCTGTTGCTCCACATCCTCATCAGCATTTGGTTGTTTCAGTGCTCTGGATTTTGGCCATGTTAATAGGTGGGCAATGATATCCCATTGTTGTTTTAATTTGTATTCGCTTGATGATATATTGAGCATATTTTCATATACTTATTTGTCATAATCTGTATATCTTTCTTGGTGAGGTTCTGTTAAAGTCTGCGCCCACTTTTAAATTATGCTTTCTAATGGAGAGTTTTAAGAGTTCTTTTGTATATTTTCGATAACAGTCCTTTATCAGGTATGTCTTTTGCAAACATTTGATCCCAATCGGTAACTTTTGTTCTAATTTTCTTGGTACTGTCTTTCACAGAACATATATTTTTATCTTATCAACCTTTTTTGATGAATTAGGTCTTTGGTGTTTTATCTTAAAGGGCATCACTATACCCTAGATCATCTAGGTTTTCTTTTATGCTATCATCTACGAAATTTACAGTTTTGCAGGCCTGACCCTTTTTATAGTGGTAGAATTAATTGTGATCACTACTCAACTGTGCAGATAATTCTAATGGAAAAGATAACCAGATATAAGTTTATTTCACCACCTTTTTAAAAAGAATTTAGACATCATTTTTTTCTTTATGTTCTCATCTAAACACGATGACAGGATTTGGATAAATGAATAAATAAAAAAAAAGACTGCCATTTTTTACAACAGACCAATGTTTTCTGTTCCACAGTAAACTCTTGTATGAAGGATTCCAGGATTTGGGGGTCATTAATTGCAGTTAAATCATGTTTTAAATCATTATGATGTCTTTCCTTTTTTCTGTGTGTTGCTAACTCACATGGCCATATCCTAGGTTTTGTTTTCTTGCTGCCATTTATTATGATATCTTTCTCTCTCACTTTCTTTCCCTGGCCCTACTGTACTTACCCCACCAGTGCAAACATTTTATTAAATTAGATTATCATTGTGCAAACAATATGTTTTTAATAAATTGGTATACTAAAAATTTATTGTATAATTAATTATTTTAATACATGCTGGGAGCCAAATTAAGCCAAATTGATAAAGAAAACCATTGGGAAAATTCCAGGATGAGTTTATTTTATACAAAATGCCAATTTTTAATACATTGGAGTAATAAACTTCTGAAGAGGAGCCAGTCAAATAGCAGAAATGCAGCATATAATGCAAATGTAGGGCCCTGTACTAATAGTAATGTACATTATAATAATGTATCTTTGTATTTTAAAAAGAGTAATTTTTATCATAGGTAGAAGAATCTACATATTCTGTAAGGATAGACCTATGGTCTAAGTATCATAATACTATATAATTAACTTATAATAAAAGTCTATTTCTCCTTGGGATATAATTTGAAATCTATAAGGTGGAGGTCCTGTTATATTGCAAGTATGTCACAGGGACATTAAACATGTGTTGTTGTTTTTTTTTTTAATTTACTTAGCAATGCCTTTAGACTACAACTCAACCTTAAGCTTTTTTCCAGACCTATGAAAATTGCTGTTTAAAAGTTACAGTGGTTATCCACCATTGTAAGAAGAGATCTCAATTCACCTTTCTGGAAGAGAATGAAAATCATTTGGTAGGCAGGGATGAGAGATCTCTTAAATTAGCCACAATTATGCAAATGTAAATCCAGGACACTTATAATTTCTTTAAAGAAAATGTAAATATTCACTACCATTAATTCTATTTGGCAATGTAATTTGCCCTGCATGAAAAATTGTGCTTTTGCAAATTATATTCCTGGACTATGTATGGATAAGAAAATACTGCTACTCATTGGAATTGTGTGTGTTCTTGAGTTCCTGAATAAAATGTGAGAAGCTGATATGGACATGACTGTAGAAAGGATAGACAAATAAGGTTTTCCTCCTGCTACTAAGAAATGCTCTTAGTTGACTTTAAAAGTATGTGACCAGACTAGACCATTCATGTTCTACATGTCATGTCATTTGGAGAGAATAATCCAGAGGCACAGATGTTATTATCTCATTTCAGCCACTGAGCAAGGCTATACCTATTTTGTTTAAGAGAGACTTTCCTCAGAAGTAAATTGATATTACTACTGTCAGCCAACTGGTGAGGAGAAAGATTCTGAGGACAGAAAATGGGGTGTTGGAAGACAGACTTTAGGCTGGATCTAATGGAGTATCCTCATCTCACTGAACCTTAAAGTACTTGGTTCTCAGTTATGGAGCAGTGACTTCCAAGTCCATTCTCTTTGGAGAAGGCAAACTGGCCCTTGCCACCTACATGGCAGCTAAAGAATTTATAGGCATCAAAAAACTCATCAGGCCTTCCTAGGGGATGCTTCTCTGAACTTCAGGAGTATCCATAACAAAGAATTCTTCTAGACTTATACCATCATTGCTTCCTTCTACCAGATCCAATATTTCAATTAAACTTTGTTAAATGTTGAAGCCTGATCCTAACCTGCAGGTGCTTGTTTTATGCTTGGAATGAGGCAACAAAGGGAACAGTCCCTACCCTAGAGCATCTCGGAGCAGGGGAAGCAGCAACAGTCACCAGTAGAGCTCTGTGTGGAGAGCAGCATCTTCAGGTTTTGCTACAACAGAGACATAGACACCCCATCTCACCAATAGGTATCACTTTAAATTCATTTCTTCTTAGAAAGTGCTCAAGCCTGCCTGGCAAGACCAGAACATTTCCTTATAAGTGGACATTCCCTCTCCCCTCAGGGGTTGTTTCACATCTTCTCTTCTTTTCTAAAACTTTTCAAAACCCTTCTTCCTCTCTGCTCACTTTTGTATAATAATGTTGTTTTGTACTCCACTGATATAATGAAAGCAATCAGGGAATTGGCTTCAATTTCCCCCTAAATGAACCTACACCCTATGCTTTCTTGTCTCCAACAACTGAAGACCAGTTCTTATCGGTCAAACATCATCCAAGGCACCTGTGTTCTGTAGACATCATCTCTAGCCCTCTCAAAGATTTCATTTTGGGAATGCCTATGAATTTATAGTTCTTTAAGGGTTATTAATATTGACAAGAATATAGGCTTTAGATCTGCCATTTAGAAAACAGCTCACTGGATTTTCACTCTCCATATCCCAATGAAATAGCTGCTGTCAAGATCTTGTTAATGACTTTCATGTTGCAAAATTTTATAACCTTTTCTCTGTCTCTTCTTGCCTTACTTCTCAGCAGTATGCTACAACTCAAATACTCTCGACTATTTGAAACACTTGTTTTCTTGAGTTTTGGAACATCATACATTATTTCATGTTTGCACAACTTCACTGATTCTCTCTCAGCCATCAGCTGCCCCACTGTATTTTCCTGATCTCACTGATGGTCTCAAATCTCTTTCCTTTCAAAGCTGATTTTAGTTTTGGGAAAAGCCAAAACTAAAATGACAGGGCACCAAACTTGGGCTGTAAGGGGGCTGAGTCACCTAGGTGATTTGGTGTTTCACCAAAGAGACATGATGCATGCATGAGTGGTCATCAAGCTGCTGATCACCAGTAGCCCACAGTGGCAGCCTTCTGAATCATGTGAACAGTTTCCACAGAGAAATGTTCAAGCTTAACATAAAATTTGATACAGATTTGTTGCTCTACTTGCTCAATCATTTTGAATGTGATGGCCACACAGTAAACATGCTCACTCAATAGCATCTACTGCCCCTAATGATTAGTGGAGCAAAGTCTTTATTGTTCATGTATGTGCATTCCAGTCTACTCTCCTTGTCTGTCAGATTACATTAATGTTGCATAAACCATTCTCCTTATGTTAGCAATGGTTGGACTTTTTCTAGACAGACCTCGTATATTTTAAAAACTCTCCAATTTAAATCTCCCCCTATTCTGTCAACCTTGAATACCAGATGATATCTCCAATGGTAAGCTAAATAATAGCTTATTAAAAAATGCAGAACTCATGCTCTGTCTACCACTAAGCCACCAC
This sequence comes from Tonatia bakeri, assembly GCA_004024845.1. Classification (NCBI taxonomy): domain Eukaryota; kingdom Metazoa; phylum Chordata; class Mammalia; order Chiroptera; family Phyllostomidae; genus Tonatia; species Tonatia bakeri. The sequence continues at coordinate 126,813 of PVIA01001642.1, forward strand.
CCAAAAAATTATTTTATACCTTTCCAACATCAATAAATCATAATTAAACCTAGCCATCACTTCTGAATCCTCTTTTTTATTGACCTAATCCATCAACAAATCATACTGGTGCTACATCAAAGCAGATCTCAAGTTCTTCGCATCCCTTTCTCTCCCCTTCTACCTCCAAACAAAGCCAGCTGACATATTCTCTTACGTGAACTATAGTAATAGCCAGGATATTTTCCCTCTCTCCAGCATTGTGTCCATATTTTCCCTCACTTATCAGCCATAATTACATTTTAGAAAGTAAAATAAATTATGTGGCTTACCTGCTTAAAACATGTCAATATAACCCAATCATTCTAATTGTCCTCCAATACCCTGCAAGCTCATATATGATCAGGCCCCTGCACAACTCTCAGACTCACCTTGTGCCACGTTATTTCTTTCTCATTGTTTCAGCTAGAATCCCTGTGATATTGTGATTTATAGTAAGAAATATCTATTTGGTCTTAGTCCCTGGTTCTGTAACAAACCTCCTAAATCCTTGGAATTTTATAAGTGATGATTATGACAAAGGTGACTTTTGGAAAGCCCTGAAGTCATTTAAGCATAGGGGCTGGTCACTAGAGGAACGAGCCATGTGATTGGAGGATTGGAACTGTCAGTCCATCAGCCCTGACCTCTGGGGTAGGGGAAAGGGCCTGGAGGTTGAATCAATTGCCATGGGCTAATGATTTAACCAAACCTATGAAATGAAGCCTCCGTAAAAACCCATACCAACAGGGCTCAGAAAGTATGCAGATTGATGAATAAGTGCAGATTCTGGGAGAGTGCTATGTTTGGAGAGGGCATGGCAGCTCCTCCTTCCTCATAGCTTGCCTGCCCTATGTATCTCTTCATCTGGCTGTTAATTTGTGTCCTTTTATATTCTTTGTAATAAACTCATAATCTAGTGAGTAAACTGGTTCTGTAAGCCATTTTAGCAAATTAATCAAACCCAAGGAGGGGGTTTGGGAACCTCTGATTTATATCCACTTGGTCAGTAGCACAGATAACAAATTGGTATATGAAATGGGGGAGGCGGTCATGTTAGTCTGAACTGTTACCCTGTGGAATCTGATGCTATCTCTGAGTAGACAGAGTCAGAATTGAGTTGAATTGTAGGATAGTCAGCTGGCATCAGAGAATTGCTTGGTGGTATGAGGAAAAAACTGGCATGTTGGAATTGATGCCCTGGATCATATTTCTCTTCCAATGTTTACTCTAATGCAGTGGTCCTTTCTCTGGACTTTGTATGTATTGCTCTTTCAGTCTGGAACATTCCTTTGCCTCCAATCTTCACTTAGTAGGCTCCATCTCACTATCAAGGTCTTAACTCAAATGTCAACTCCTCAGAGAAGCCTGCCCTCACTAACATCGCTATTGTTGTTCCTTTATATCAACTTGCCAGTCAATTTCTATAAGATCTCTCTGTTTTAATTTCCTTCACAGTAAAAATGTTGTTATGTAAATAAATATCTTGAGAACTTGTCAAAAAAGGAGAGAATGAAACAACTGAATGAATCCCTTCTTAGCCCATGTATGAGAGAACCTGGTGTCTTTTCCAGAATTAAATAAGCATGTTTTAAGGGAATCCATTGTGTTGGTAATAACTCACCATCATAACATAGATATTAAAGGAAATAGACCTCATTTTATATTTAGAGGCAGTCAAAGCCAGGTTATGCTGGTTATATTTGTAACAAGTTGGTCAAGGAGGTGTTGTTATCACCACTTTAAAATATCAATATGAGGCCCAGAGAAATATAATAATTTGCCCAAATCCACATAGCAAATAAGCGGTGAAGCTGGGGCCCCAACCACTGTGTGTTTGATTTCAAGGTTTAAAATACCTTTCCTTGTATTCTAAAAATAATAGACTGTGGAGCATATGGTGAAGCATCTTCTTTTCTGAAAACATTTATTGCTATTCATGAGCCCAAAGGGGACTTAAAATGTGAATATAAAAGTTGGTCCCCAGGGTTGGAAGGGGAGGAAAAGAAGAAACTGTGTGTATAAAAAATGCAGCTGATGGGTGTCTTTTCAAGTACTATGATGTTTCAATAGGGCCTGTTGAATCACACATATACATAATCAGTGTAATTCCAGGAGCAAGCCCGCTTGGCTCAGCAGTTTTAATATACAGATCAATTTTGCATTACCTCCTTCTGGCTGTGAGTGCTCATAGAGGGAGGTCATAAAACATTTATTGGGCCAAGATGCAAATTGAGCAAAGAGTGAATCTTCAATCTGTGGACAGGCTCTTGAAAGAGACTTGTCAGATGAGCCTGTGATGAGTGTTTTCTCTGCCTTACACTATGTAAAATGTTTATTTTCATTTCCTTTAAAGTATTCACCCCTTTGGAGGGGCATGAAAAATCAGATGAGAGTTAGATAGATAAACAGAACGATAGCATGGTAAATCATGAGCCATTTATATTTTTAAAATAGAAATTCATGTGGCAAAAGGGCTATTGAAAACTAAACTTAGAATATTATGACAGAATTTTGACAGAAATTCTCCATTTATATCCTATGAGTAAAACAACACTTGTGGATATAAAAGAAGTGTACAGAATGAGCATTAATTGCTACCATAAACTAGACTCCAGGCCAAGAATTTATGTTGTGGCATCAGATCCCAATAACCAGTCAGTTAATCAATAATATAGGGGGATTTTAAGGCCTTGGTTTGAATTCAGAGGTGTGAAGTGACCACAGTGATTTCCATATGAGCTGGGTTACATTTAATCACTCTCTGGGTGGCATGGCCTGCTGCTGCCCATCTTAATTCACCTTAACCATTTCTCCCCACTCAGGTAATGACACATGAACAGTGGCCCATCCTAATGCACTCATCTTGGCACATAGAAGGTGAGAAATAAGAGAAAATGAGCAACCCCAAAGAAGAGATGGAGGGAATGACATTTAGTAAACTTAGGGGTCTAGTTCAACCCTTGAAAACCCAGTATGTGCACAGGGTTTTATTCATGGGCATAATTTGAAGTTTACCTCCATGAAGCCTCACCTGCCAGTTTCAGCTAGGAGTGATTGTGTCCTTTACTAATCTTTTGGAGAATTTAGAAACCTCCTATCATTGTTTTTCCTTATAAGACAATACCCTGGGTAACAAGCTAAGAAAGGGGTAGGATATATTTTATTTGCTTGCCCAGTGGCTGTCAGATGTGCTACAGAGAACAAAAACATATTATTTGTTAATGAAGGTGATACTCATTTGTGTTTGTATTTCTCATTTATCAGGTAATGACAAATTTATGACAATAATCATAGCTGGATATCTCTTGCCATGCTGGATAAGACAGAGTATAAATTAGAGGGAAAAAAAACATTAAAGAGAAAACTGCTTGGTTTTGTTTAAGATCATCACCACCCAGGCCATAAGCTTCTTGGAGTCAAGAACATTCTACTTATTCAGTATCCCCAGTAATTAACACACCTAGAAAGCCATCTAGTTAATTGTCAGCCAAGTGACAAATTGTAACAGTTGAGCCATTTTGAAAGAAGCAGAGCTGAGTCTAAAATATAACAGGCAACATCCTCCCATACATGTATTGTGGTCTTGGCAAAAATATCTCCTTAAGAATCACAGAAATCAAGAAATCCAAATAAATTATTGAGTTTTGTTAATAGTAGGATTCCATTGGTTCCTTAGTTATGACAATGTACTGTCCTAATGTAAGGCATTAACAAGAGGGAAAACTGGGAAAAGAGTAGATGAGAAACCTAAAAGTATTCAGAAATAAAAAGCTCTTAATTATTTAAAAAAATTACAGAAAACAGAGAGAAACTTAATCAGGTGACTAGATATCTCCCAAAGTTTTCCTGAGAATGGAATTTGCTATGGGAAAGGCCTGAGCCCTATTCACGAGGTCTGACTGAGAAAGAATAGCAATGGTGGTTTGTAAGATTTAGGGAAACTACACAACACTTTAAGGGACAGGCATGGAGAGGTAAGGAATGAGATTCAGCAGGGTTTTGGGTGTAAGTAAATTAAAATTGTACTTGAACTTAAACCAATCTATCCTCCTTCCCCCACTCCAGACTGCTTATGCACCTTTGGCAGGAAAGTCACTCCATTGAGACAATCTTATTCAAGACAGCTGAGTGATAAGTTAAATCAACTGCATTACATCCTATAAATGAAACATCTCTAAAAGAAGAAAGGCTTGCCCAAACAGCTTAAAAGGACAAATGAATAATGGTGATCTTAAGGATGGTGGAGAGAGTGCTGGGGCAAGGCAGTGATGAAAAGCATGATTCATACCTCAGGTAGACAATGAAGTCAGAGTCTCAGATGTGAGAAGAATTGTAGGCAACAGGTCCTGGAAGAGTGGGAATTATGGGGAATGACATGCAGGGCCTGTGCATTGTGTAAAGAACAAAAGAGCACAGCAGCAGCAGAAGACAAGGGTAGCCATCAGTCTTGGTAAGCAGCTGCTTAAGTGACCTTACCTATGATTGGACAGTTTGTGGGGCCTAGAGGACATTTGGGTTATTTCCAGATATTTAATGAGGAATTTTGAAAGTTTTGGAACATTTGTATTCAAGGCAGCATTAGTTAGAAATCATAGAATTTAGGAATGGTGCTCATGGACATGTTTCCCAACTTCCAGTGAAAATGAGCTTTCAAGTTCTATATCTGGATAAAGGCTCACCACAGCCAAACCATGACCAACAGCACTGCCCAGTAGCCTAAGGGAGTCCTGAATTTTTCAGGTCCAATGGAGCCCCAGTTGGTCTGTAATACTCAGGTAAGTTGGCTAATTACTTTTGTTATTTCTTATTAATCACAGAAATAATTTCAGCTGCAGTAACATTCTACAATAACACAAGTATTGGAGTGAGTGAGGTTAGGCTGAGCTATCTATGAATTTGACTTCAGGGACAAAGACAGTCCAGGAAGAGGCATAAGTGGTGGAATTTTCCACCAAGTGAAACATGGAGAAAATGGATGCCCCATCCTGCCACATAGTGAGAAGTCAAAACCTGAAGTCCAATTGACCCTTACACAATGTGGGGATTAGGGTGTGACTCCAATGCAATAGAAAATCCTTGTGTAACTTTGACTCACCTGAAATTTAAATCGTCCCTCACTATCCATGCAGGATTAGTTTTACGACCCTGTATGGTTACCAAACCCCGAAGATGCTCAAAGTGGTATAAAGTGGTATAGGTAAATCCATGCAGTAGGCCCTCTGCATCTGCAGCTTCCAAACATGGATCAAAAATAGTACAGGTATTTATTGAAAAAACAATCTGTGTATAAGTGGGCCCAAGCAGTTTAATCCATGTTGTTCAATGGTCAACTGTATTGCATCTAATTTCTCCTTTCAGAAGTTAAGATGTTGTAAGTTGTTAAACTATAGAATACTTTTCAAAAGACTGCATGTTTATTCTCTTTAAAAAATTAGTTCTTCTATCCCAGGTTTATACTTAAAGCTTTTGCACAGTGTTGTGCCAAACCACAAATTAGAATCAGCCATCCGAGGAGCTTTCACCTGCCTTAAGAGCAAAGAAGGATCAATACTTAGTTTATTCCTACTGTACACCAAAAACTTTTAAATTATTCTTTGTCTATAATTAACAAGGTTGTGCCTGATAAATTTTTAATACAGAAATACATAAAATAAAGATTACACATCTTTATTTTGTTCTCACTCCCCAGGATTTGTCACTGTGAACAACTGCATAAGAAGGTTGTGTTCCCAGGCATTTTTCATGTTAATATCATCATAAAAATAAACATAGTTTTACAAAGATGTGATTATAGACTACATGCTAGTTTTCATTCTGCTTCTTGACACAATTTTCTTTACATATAGAATCTTTGTAACCAAGCTTGCCATAGATAATATTCATACCTATTTCCAGAATGAGGGCCTCAATTGGAAGGCCTCAAGAATATTATGTGTTCTGCCCAAGTGCACACAGGCAATAAATAAGATCCAAGCCCAAATTTACTGTTTCTTCAAGGCAAGCTTCATGAAATAGAATTGGTATGTGTTTATATATCTTAACATGCATTGTTTAATTCAGGGATAGATAAACCTTTTCTGTAAATGGGCAGATAGTAAATACTTGGGCTCTGAGAACCACATATGGCCTCTCACATATTCTTTGTTGCTTGTTTGGTTTATTGTTTGTTTGTTTACAATTCTTTAAAAATATACTCGCTGGCTGGTGTAGCTCAGTGGATTGAATGCAGGCCTGTAACAAATACTTACTGGTCCGGTTCCCAGTCAGGGCACATGCCTGGGTTGCTGGCCAGGTGCCCAGTGTGGCTGTGCAAGAGGTAACCACACACTGATGTTTCTTTTCCTCTCTTTCTCCTTCCATTCTCCTCTGTCTGGAACTAAACACATAAAATCTTTATATATAAAGATTATATATATAATCACTCTTAACTTGGGGGTCATTAAAAAGGCCTCAGATGATGCATATTTGGTGTGAGTGACTATAGTTTGTTAATATCTGATATAGTTTCAATTGCACAATTTAACAACATAGACTTTTAAAATGCCCAAATTTGCCTCTTTCCACTGAATGTATCTTTCCTTTGGCTAGACAAATACATTCTTAAAATACAAACCAAGTTTTGGAAAGTCTGGGATCACTGACTCCATCCATGTACATGCCACTCACCAGGACACTGTCAATCAGGCAGTAAGTCACAGGGCTTCACAGACCCATTCGGGTCAAACTGAAGTGGACATTCAGTTTTCCTGAAACTAACACCCTGGAAAAACAAAAAGACAAAAGTACAAATCTCTCACATAGAAGTAACAGTTGAAGAATATTTCAAAGTGTTTGTGTTTTGTTAGTTGCCAAGAATTTGCCATCACCAGAACTGAATTCTTTATTTCGAGACACTAATGAGCAGGCCATGAGAACACTGGCTGCCATTTTATTAAAATAAAGTCTTATTGCTTCCTGCTGTCAAGACACAACTCCTCCATGCCTCATCCTCCTCTTAGTATAAGGAAAAAAATAACTTGGTATGACATTTATTTCTATGCGGAAGTAGCAGGGTATATTTAAAAAATAGGATCTTTGAAGACAGACAAATTTGAATATATCAGTGTATTTACATGGGCAAGTTACTTAAACTCTCTGGGCCTCATTGACTTTCACCCTAAGAGGTTGTTAAAAGGAAGAATTGTAGTTGCATATGTACTTAATATTAATAAAACAAAATAGTATTTCTAATTATTATAAGGCAATAATTAAAACTTTACATAATGTAGTAAAATCATCCTAGAATAATAATTCTTAGCTGGCCTATGAAACAAAAAATCCAGTTTTTTGTTTCTTGATTTTTATTTACATCACAAAAACCCACCAGAAAGAGGGCAGGTTTCAGAAAATCTGGGATTGTTCTTTACAATCTGTTATTACAATAAACATTTTTCCTGACCTAAACACAACTGAAAATATAAGGTATATTATTAATCTTGTTTTTTTTTAATGAACATAAATAGAAAAGTAATACAACTCCTTTTAACTATGTATAACATATTTTTTCTCCATCAACCTGAGCAAGAACAAACAATGCTAACACAATGTCTGTTCTCTGATTCGTAATAGATTCAGCAAATGAAGAATACATCCTAAAAGATTAATAAGAAGCAAACATCCAGAACAGTGAAAAGATAAAGAACAGAGTGGCTGTTTTGCTTAACCGCCTGTCAGTAAATATTCATGCCTGGCTTTGGTCTTTCCCCAGGCTCATGCTGCTAAGCTTGACCTCTGTCTCAAATTTCTGTCAATATCCTAAAAGCTGTATTCAAACAAACATTCAAATGTGCATTACTCTAGCTCCTTCAGACAAACTGACACAATGGGTTTCCATTTTAATTCAGGAGGCTTCTAAAATGATTTACAGTAGAGCAGTCCAGGGCTCAGTGGCAAATGATAAAGACAGTGATTTCTTACATATTTTCATTCATCTATCCTTAAATTGGGGGCAAAGTGGTGTGAGGGAGTCTAAAACCAAAAATTCTTAAAATAATAAGAAAATCACCTAAAGAATTCCAATTTCTTAAAAACAGATAAATTGTTCAAAAGATAGGGAGTTTTGTTTTTTTTCAGTGAATTGATGGGGGTGACATTGGTTAATAAGATAAGGTTTTGGATGTACGATTCTACAATACATAATATGTTTATTGTATTGTGTGCTCACCACCCCAAGTCAAGTCTCCTTCCATCACCATTTATCCCGCTATTACCCTATTCTATCTTCCCCACCCTGCTTTGCTCTGGCAATCACCATACTGTCGTCTGTGTCCTTGAGTCTTTTTTTTTTAATTATTAAATCTATTGGGGTGATAATATATTGTATATTTCACTGTGTGTTCAAAAGGTAAGATGCTTTGAACCAATATCTTTCAATTGTATCAGATTCATTAAAACTCTCCAGTTGATGTTTTCTTCCAAAAGAAACAAATGGATGATATTTAATTAAAGGTGATATTTCAGAAACTCTTGAGTCTCACAATCCAGAGTTCTCCTCTTTTTAATCCCCTTTCTCAGGTTTCTCAAAGGAATCTTATCAAATAATAGTTATTTTCCTGACACATACACACACCTCTTTCAAAGGCTTCCCCAGTACCTACCAATTCTTAGTAAGATACCCCTGAAGCCATGATCTGGGAACAATCTATTTTTTTGCACTCCATTCTACCTCTCTCTGTACTCACTATTGTGTTTGCCATTCCCCGGGAATACTGTACACATTCTTGCCACTGTTCCTGTGCTCAGTGCTCCCTTGGCTAATCTGCAAGAACAAAATTAGTGACATTTCAAGGGATAATAGTGTTTGGCAGGTATTCTCTTCTCAGGCATTCAACTTTCATAATTTTTGCACATGCATTGAGTATACATTCAAGTAAATGCGATCTGCCCTAAAAAACATTAGCCCACCCTTCTTTCCAACTACCAGTACCAACTTGAGGCATAAAAGAAATTTTGAAATAATGCATTGAATATCTAACAAAGAACTTTCTTTTTCTCTATCCCTACACCAGCCACCTACCCCATCAAAATAGAGTGATATTTAAAGTAAAGGGCATCCTATGTTTTCTTATAGGTTGCTTAAGGTTTCAAATCTAACATTTAAGTCTTTAGTTCATTTTGAGTTTATTCTGTGTGTGATATAATTGGGTGGTCTAGTTTCATTTTTCTGCATTTATCTGTCCACTTTTCCGAACACCATTTTTTAAATAAACTATCTTTGGCTTATTGTATGTGATTGCTTCTTCTGTCAAATATTAATTTACTGTAAAGGCATGGGTTTACTTCTATGCTCTCTATTCTGTTCCACTGATCTACATGTCTGTGTTTATGCCATACCATGTGTTTTGATTACCATGGCCTGGCCTTACATCATAATTTGATATTAGTAGTGTGATTCCTCCAACATTGTTCTTTCTCAAGAATGCTGTTGCCATTCAAGGCCTTTTGTTATTTCTTATAAATTTTTGAAGGCCAACGGGGTGGAACTGAGGGTGGAGATAGGGGTGGGTGGCAGAGGGAGTGGTAGCAGGAAAAGAGACAACTATACATGAACAACAATAAAACATTTTTTGAAATATTTGTTCTAGTTCTGTGAAACACATCCTTAGTATCTTGACAGGAATTGCATTGAATTCGTAAATTTCTTCGGGTGGTATGAACATTTTAATGATGTTAATTTGTCTTATCCATGAACATGGTATGTGTTTCCACTTATTTGTATCCTCTTCAATTTCTTTCTTCAGTGTCTTATGAGTTTCTGACTATGTATCTTTTACATCCTTGGTTAAATTTATTCTTAGGTATTTTATTCCTTTTGAAACAATTGTGAATGTGATTGTTTTCTTAATTTCCCTTTCTAATAGTTCATTATTGGCATATAAAAATGCAACCGATTTTTGGATATTAATTTTCTATCCTGCTACTTTACTGAATTCATTTATCATTTTTATTAGTTTCTTGGTGGAATCTCTGGGGTTCTCTGTACATTATTATGTCATCTGCAAATAAAGACAGTTGTACTTCTTCCTTTACAATTTGGATTTTTTTTAATTTCTTCTTCTTATCTGATTGCTGTGGCTAGGACTTCCAGTACTATGTTGAATGAGAGAGGTGAGAGCAGACATCCCTGTCTTATTCCTGATCTTAATGAAAATGCTTATAGCTTTTTCCCATTGAGTGTATGCTGGCAGTGTATGAAAATCTTGGACATGGATCATAGCAATATTTTATTTGATATATCTCTTCAGGCAAAGAATACAAAAGAAAAAAATTAATAAATGGAACTACATTAACCTAAAATATTTTTGCACAGTAAAGGAAATCATCAATAAAATAAAAAGACAACCCACTGAATGAAAGAACATATTCTCCAGTACATCTGAAAAGGAGTTAATATCCCAAATTTATGAAGAACTTAAAAATCACAACACCAAAAAAACAAAAATTCCAATTAAAAATGAGCAAAGAGCAGAATAGATAATTCTCCAAAGAGGACCTATGGATGGCCAATAGACATGTGAAAAGATGTTCAATGTCACTAGTCATCGGCAAATTATAACTGGTCAGAATGGCTACCATCAAAAAGTCAACAAACAACAAGTTCTAGGGAGCATGTGGAGAAAAGGGAACTCTTTTGCACTGTTGATGGGAATGCTGACTGGTGCAGACACTGTGGAAAGCAGTATGGAGATATCTAAAAAAAATTAAAAAATGAAACTACCTTATCGGCCAACAATTCCACTTTTGGGAATTTATCCAAAGAACCTGAAACACTATTTTGAAAGAACATAACCACCTTTATGTTCATTGCAGCATTATTTACAATCACCAAGCAATGGAAGCAGCCAAAGTATAGAACAACCATGGGACATTAACATAATGGAATACTACTTGTCAATAAAAAAGAAGAAAATTTTACACTTTGCCACAGAATGGATGGACCTGGAGAATATTATGTTAGGGGAAATCAGAGGAGGACAAATACCATATGATTTAACTCATATGTGGAATCTAATGAACAAATTGAACTAACAAGCAAAATAGAGACTTTTAGATTGAGAGCATGCTGACAGCTCTGGACTGGGGGGAATTGGGATGGAGGGATTAAGCAAAAAGGAAAAAGGACTCATGGACATGGACAACAATGTGGTGATTTTAGGGGGGAAGGAGGTATAAGGTGGATAAATGATAATGGAAAAAATATAATAAAAATAAATTTAAAAAATAAAGGACATCCTATAGCCACAATATGTAGGCTTGTGAGAAACTTCCTACACACTAGAATTTTATTAATGCAATGATTAGGAACTTTGTGCTACATTCAGAACAAAAAGTCTGGATTCCAGTTATGACTGAAAATCATCTACCTTGCTGATTATTCAGGATTATGGCAGAAATCATGTGCGACCTTAGGAAAAGTTTTAACATTGAGGTTTTGTTTAGTAACTCCCATCCAATATCTTATTCTTCTATTATATGCTCTCAAAGAGGCTGCATATTTATTTTTCAAAAATGTTCACAGTCTGCAGTTTGTATTTTGTTATTTTATTAATGTCTGTTCCACTTAACAGAACTGTAGTCTCCATGGGGACAGCAATCATGTATGTTTTGCTTACCATTGTATGTCTAGCAATTGGCACAGTGTCTGGCACTGAGTTAGCACTGATTCAATAAGCATTTTTTTAAATAAGTGAACAGCATATATACAGTGAGAATCTGCTTAAATGATGACTTACCTATTTGAATCCAGAGCATTAGCTTAAGAAAATAAAATGGAAGGGGATACCAGGCTTACAAGGGCAATATTCACAGTATCAATGCTTCATTTAGAAGTCAATTTTGCAAATAAAACAGACATATATTTACATCTATATCTGTATCTTCTTCCATTTTAAGGAGCTTCAAGTCAGGTTCAAGGTTTTAAATATTCTCAAAAAACTTAATAAAACATATTAGAGTACATGAAACATTACTCCTCAAATTGAGAGGAAGATAAATACAAAAATGCACTTTAGGTTTAAGAATTTTGATTTCCTTCTATTAAACCACTTCAATTTCTCTTTGGAATTAGGCTTCATTCATATTAAAATTGATACATACATTTGTAGATATTTGGTCTGGGTAGGGAGAATATTTTCTTACAACTATAGTAGACCATTCTGCATGGCATGGGCCCAACTCCCACTTGGAGATGCACAGGACCCATGCCCATGGATAGGTTCTCCTGTGGGGAATCAGGCCTGCAATGTACCTAGGCTGCTATGAGTCTTGCTTTTTGCTAAAACTCCCTCACCCTGAATTGAGGACATTTACTGCAAAGTAACTTCCTAAAAAACATGCTAAACCTTCCAAGGATGAGTGTAACTGGTCCAACTACTTTTGCCTTTTCATTTGCAAATATCCCTCTTCTGTGATGTGATTAGCAGCATTGGCTCCTTTGTTTTCTGTAAAAGGCAATACCTAAAGCAAACCTGTGCATAGTAAATGAGAACCATCTTGTAATGGACGGAGAAACCCAATAAAGGCCTGTCATGGCAGAGGCCACGACTTTTTGGCTCCCCTTTAGAGAAAAGCCATGCTGTCCCTTTTCTTGTACCAGACTCAGTAGTCTGTGTAAATGTCTCATTTCATCCATAATGATGCAGACACTGTGGGCCGGTGTCTGCATCAACAACCTAATTAGAAGTACTCCTAAAACAGAAACTTCCTTCACTTGGAAAATTAAAGACTTGTGATAGAAAATAGATCCTGCAGGTTAGGGTGACAAGAGAACTTCTAAAAAAAGGAACAGTACTCTGCATAAGATAAGCAAGGAATTTGTTTTTGTCAAAGAGGAAAAAAAGAAAATAAGAGAATAAGAAAGAGAGCAGGGATAAGGAAGAAAATGGAAAAAAATTGGGACTAGAAACTAAGTAGGACCAATGAAACTCTCCCATTGTGGCACAAAGGATTATTTTAAGAAAAACTGTGACTTATTTCCTTCTTTGTCATCTAAAGAAGACAAAACTTGGGACATCAATATTACAGACAGAAAGTAAGCTCATTGAGGTGAGACTCAAACTTCTCTGGGGCATTTACCAACATGCAGCACAGGGAAGGGAGCAGGAAGCAGTTCCTAGAGCAGAAGGCAGTTCCATCAGGTTAAGGAGGCAGAAGTTAGAATTTGGAGATGCACAGACTTCCCTGGCCAACATCACAGAAAGGAAGGAACTGCACAAGAGTTAAAAATTCTATGTACAATTTGCCTATGAGACATTGGCTGACAACTAAGTTCCAAGTGTAAGACACCAAGAAGAAAAGTGGAAAGTAAGGCTCGGTGGCTAAGACACTGAGCAGAGATATCTGAAGTTTTGTGTTGCTGGAGTAACAAGGCTGGGGTCAGGGCCTGCCAAGGCAAGAGTTCCTGGTAAACAACCCAAGATTTCAGATAAGCCCCTAAAGGCTACCCCATTAAAAAATGGACAAACTTCTCTAAAAAAGGCTGAAACCAAGACCTGACTACAGCAAGATAATTGGTCCTTCCTTTCCTTGCATGTGAGAGAGAAACAGTCTTTTCTGGAGAAAGTTAACATCACTGAATCTAAATGCTGTCACACAATGTCCAGCACATATGCCAAAAGACATTCCAGAATTGAAAACCACACGATCAAAAAACAAAAGAAAATCATAAAATAGAAACAGCACCATGGATAAAACAAATGTTGGAGATATTAGAAAGGGATTTAAAGTAACTATGATTACACTTGAACCTTACATAATTTTATTAACCAATATCATCTCAATAAATTCAATAAAATTAATATAAATAAAATTTTTTGATGCATTTCAAAAGCAATTATGATTAAAATGCTAAGAAAATAGAAGTAAAACTGTAAAATTTCACCAGAGAATAAGAATTGATTAAAAAAATCAAATAGAAGTTCTACAACTGAAATAATGACAACTGAGATTTAGAATTTGATAGATGAAATGATTTACCTTCAGGTGGTTGGCACACAATGCAATGTAAAGATCATTTATCATAGAAATGTTTACCCCAATAAATTTAATTAAAAATAGATGGATTTAGCCCTGGCTGGCATAGTTCAGTGGATTGAGCGCGGGCTGAGAACCAGGCATCGCAGGTTCGATTCCCAGTCAGGGCACATGCCAAGGTTGCAGGCCATGTCCCCCAGCAACCGCACATTGATGTTTCTCTCTCTCTCTCTCCCTCTCCCTTCCCTCTCTAAAAATAAATAAATAAAATCTTTAAAAAAATAGATGGATTTAATTAGGAAATCTAATAAAGTATGAACTTTAGTTAATAATGTACCAATATTGGTTTAGGAATTTTAACCAGTATACCATATTATTATAAAAAGTTAATAACAGGGGAAACTGGGTGCAGATAATATGGAAACAATCTGTATTAACTTTGCAGTTTTTTCTGTCAATCTAAAGCTTTTCTAAATTTTAAAATAAAAAGCAGCTACAGAGGGAAATAAAATGGAATGAAATATAAAATTCTCCTCAAAGGAAAACCAATAATAAGGGCCACAGCTAACTTTTCACCAAAATTAATAAGTGAAAAAAAAAACCCTTGAAAACATCTTGAAACTACTTTTTTAAAACCTGTCAGTAAAATTCAATACCTAGTATATGTATCCATCATAAATGAAGGCAAAATAAAGAAATTTTTAGACAAATAAATCTCCCATCATATATTGCCAGGATACATAAATTGAAATAGAAACTAAAATTTTTCAGGAAGAAGAAAAATTATCCTAGAGAAATCCTGTTAAAACACAACGGGAAGAATGATGCCAAAAAGATAAAGAGTAATGCAGAAATATTTTAGGAAAAAATAACTTTGGAAGCAATACACTCCCAGATATTAAGATATCTTATGTACTTACAGTAATTAAAATATTGTGGTACTGGAACCAATCTAAAAGAAGAAGATCCACTTTAACAGAAAAGAGATTCCAGAATCACACTTACACTGTCACTTGCTTTTCCACAAATATGCCAGTGTAATGTTGGGGGGGAAAGAATGTTCTTTTCAATAACTGATGTGAGAGCTAGAATAAGGAGAATAATAAAACAATAAATCATCTAGAAGGAAATAAAAAAGAATACAATATCCATGAAAAGTCCAGACATTGTTAATATAATGAGAATGGTTTGCATGACATTGATGTAACCTGGCATTCAAGGACAGTAGAGTAGAATGTGCATGCTTGAACAATGACAACTTCACTGCACTAGTCAGTGGGGACAGTAAATGCTGTTGACAGAGCATATGTACTGTGTGGCCATCTCAATCGCCCACTCATGCATCACATCACACTCTTGCAGAGTTTTTTGGCAAAACTCCAAATAACCCAGGTGACTCAGACCCCATACAACCCAATATCTGGCACCTTGCAACTTCTGGTTTTTCACAAAACTAAAATCAGCTTTGAAGAGAAAGAGATTTTAGATCTTTGAGGAGATTCAGGAAAAAATATGATGGGGCAGCTGATGGCAATTGGGAGATCTGTATGAGGTCCCAAGGTACCTACTTTGAAGAGGACTGAGGCACCATTGTCCTATGTACAATGTTTCTTGTATCTTCTATCTTCTTCAAAAAAAAGTCTTTATTTTTCATGTTATATGGATGGATACTTTTTGGACAGACCTCATACATTCATATCCTTTAGCTAAATGAAGATTTCTCAGGGAGAAAAAAGTATTGTACTAGTGATAGAGAAAAATGTTGACAAATTAGATTTCATTGAAATTAAAGCAAAACATTTTATCAAAGACACCATTACAAGAATGAAAGTGCAAGCCTGACATAGAATAAAAATTTGTGCAATACAAATGCCAATAAAAGACTAGTATTAAAGATACATATTGAGAGTTCCTACAAATCAATATGAAAGAAAAGTTTGTAGAAATGAAACAAAAAAGTAGGAAAAAGTACTTCATCAACATGGATATAAACATGGCCAATAAGCACATGAAAAGGCACTCTGTATCATTATTCATAGGAAAATCTAAATGAAAACCACCATGAGATATCACTAAATCCATTGGGTTAGTTAAATTTAAAAAATGATATGGCCTCACCAAATGTTGACAATAATGTAGAAAATACATTTTATCATGGTACTGGGAATTTGACTTGACAAAAACCCTCTGGAAAACTGTCAGCATCTATTAAAGTGAACATGCATGTTATGTTCAATTATAACTAAGTAATTATAATCAAGTATTTACACCCTAAGTATTGAGCCAGCAGAAATCAGTTCATGTGTGAACCAAGGATGTCCATTGTAGCTTTATTTGTTTCTTATTTTATTTTTTAATTTACTTTTTCATTGCCATTTGTCCCCCTTATGCCCCCTTCAACACTCCACAATCACCACACTGTTATCCATAACAGATCTATTTATAATAGCTAAAACTAGAACCAACCCCTCCAATAGTACCTAGGCAAGAAGAGCCTTACCTAATAATGCCTCAACCCCATGCTTGAGAGGGCCTTCCTTAATATTTTCCGTCTCTCTTCAGTGGCTAAAACCAGCCAAAACTGGTACTGTCATCCATATGGGGTACATGAACCCAGGCATCTATTTTGGTCCCTGTTTGCCACCTAATTGACACTTTCTAATCCTCTACCTCACTCATGACATTGACCTTATCCCTCAAGAAGGTCTAGGGACCCTTGGCTGGCAATTTTTTTAATTTATAGTATCACATGAAATTAAGTCACCAGAATTGTGCCAATACCTTGATTTGGGGTGATACATGATAGACACCAATATCCTCTGCTGACTGACACTTGGACTTGAGCAGGTCCATGCATCAGCTCTTACCTTAGTGCCACCTCTAGTCAACTGCACCAGGGAATGGTGCAGCTGGACATACCTCTCCATAGGCCTCCAATGCAATCTCCTAGCCTCTCTATTGATGCACATCACATATCAGCCAGTCCTCCAGGGTAGGCCATGCCTATGTCCTCCACAGGCAATCCAGATTATTTATCCCATAAAACTTTGCATGGTAAATTTGACATGGTTGAAAATGACATAATGTTAGTTATTTCTTTAAAATTATGGATACAACTTGCATTTGTCATCATAATCAATGAAGTAAAATAACAATCTTTAAGAAAGTCATTGTACACCCATGTTCACAAGTGACAAAATGGCTAATGTGATATCATGAGTAATGCGAGGTTATCAGCATTTAATAAAAGATGTTAGGGAAAAGCAAAAGCAAGATTTATATTGCTTCAATAGCAATGGGTTCTGAAGAGCCATGGTATTGTGGATAATAATAACAGTATTGTTATCTTTTCCTTGTGGTAAGAGCAAAATAATTAGCCAAGAATAGGACATTTTAAAACAAAGAACATGGAGACATGGTCCTGGACCTGAACAAAAAGATACCTGGATATTAGGGAGATCTTTATATCTACTGATGGTACAATAAACAAAAGTACAAGTACCTTTTCTTTATTTATTCTAAACTTTTGTTGATAAATCACCATAATCATATGGATCTATAAATGTTGCAATTCATTTATAATCAAATCATTTATATAGCAGGGACCTGTCAGGAAAAAAAAAAAAAAAAACCTTTTCCAGGACTTTGCATACTTCACATTTGTCTCTACAAATCAAAAATCCTTCAAAAGCAAAATTAAAAAATAATGTGTAATATAATACACAAGGAATACTAAATACCAGTGAGAATGAATGCACTAAATCTAAATACAATAACATGGTTGAATCTCGTGGATCTAACAAGGAAGACATTAAATAATATGGACAGTATGAAACATGTATACATTTCCAAAGTAGGCAAAACTAATATATAATGGTAGAACTATTAGGGTAGAAGTAACCCCTAGATAGGGATGTATGTTTGGCAGAATAGTTAAAACTAGAAGAGGGTTTGAAACTGAACTAATTATTTCCACCAGACTTAAAGTTGGAGGTACTGATATTCTTTCTTTCAATCATTTTCTCCACCCTGAAGAATATGTAAGGCCATTTCACTGTCATATAAAAATATTCTAGGCCATTCCCGTATTTTATTTTTGTCCTACAGAAGACATATAAAAGTAACTCACAAAAGTTTTTTTCAATGTTTTCAAGCTATGTAGGACAAGTACCAGTCGGTCCTTCTAGAGATAGCAGAGGTCAACTTCCAGTAATCTCTAATGCTACATTATGTTGAGATTACATATTCGAATCTCTAAATGAATTAATTCTCCAGTGATGTCCTCTGATTTGATAGTTTTCCTTGTTTAAAAGTACTGCAATATCTGCCTTTCTACAGTCTCCTATATGTTCTCTCTTCATGATAAATATAGTGCACAGTAAAAAAATTGGGAAGCTAAAGCAAAAAATGGGTAAGGAAAGGATGAAACACTAACCGGAAGTATTGCAGTGGTTCAGTCACTTCCTTGGCTCATTTTTTTTTTTTTTTACCCAGGCTAATTTTGATATATAAACATGCCTACCAGCATAACATTATAGATAATTTAATTATGTATTTTTTATTGTTGTTCAAATACAGTGTCTTCATTTTCACTCCATCACTCCCCCCAACCCCAGCCATCCCCACCTCCTACCCTGTATCCTACCTGCCTTTGGCTTTGTCCATGTGCCCTTTATATGTGTTCCTGAAAACCCTCCCCCCATTCCCCCCCATTATTCTCTCCTACCTCCCTTCTGGTTACTGCTAGTTTATTCTTAATTTCAATGTCTCTGGTTATATTTTGCTTCCCTGTTTGTTTTATTAAGCAGGTTCCACTTACAGGTGAAATCATATAGTATTTGTCTTTCACAGCCTGACTTATTTCACTTAACATAATGTTCTCCAGATCCATCCATGCTGTCACAAAGGGTAAGAGCTTCTTTCTTTCTGCAGTGTAGTATTCCATCATGTAAATGTACCATAGTTTTTTGATACAATCATTTACTGATGTTTATTTTTACTTAATAATTTTATAAACAAAAACATGTTAAATCTATTGTAGCATTCATAGCTGCTAAAGTTAAGCCTATGGGGCTTCTGCAGAAACAACCCCATTTTCTATTATTTAGTCAAGATGAAGTTGTCTTTCTAGGGGCTAAAATAGTTTCTTCATGGCCTCAGACTGAGGGCAAATTTTTGGCAAAGTTAAATCAAAATGAAGTCGTAAGTACAAAAACCTTGCTTGAAAAGCAATTGAGAACATTAGAAAGGGACAGATACCTAAAAATCAGTTGGATTTTAAAAGATAAATACTTTCCAGTTGTTCAGATTAGGCTAGGGATAGTTTTAGGAATTTACAGGGAAAAAATGGTTTAGAAAGACCTGAACAGAGATTGCTATAAGGAGCACATACAGAGGGCCCACAGACACATGAAAAAATGCTCAACATCACTAGCCAAGAGAGATGCAAATTAAAACCACAATGAGATACCACTTCACATCAGTCAGAATAGCCATCATTAACAAATCAACAAATAACAAATGCTGGTAAGGTTGTGGCAAAAAGGAAACCCTAGTACACTGTTGGTGGAAATGCAGACTGGTGCAACCACTGTGGAAAATAGTAGGGAATTTCCTTGAAAAACTAAAAATGTAACGGCCTTTTTATCCAATGATCCCACTGCTTGGATTATACCCTAAGAATCCTGAAATATCAGTTCAAAAGAACCTATGCACACCAATGTTCATAGCAGTACTATTTATAATTGTCAAATGCTAGAAATAGCCTAAGTGCCTATCAGTAAATGAGTGGATCAAAAAATGGTGGTTTATTTACACAATGGAATACTATACAGCAGAAAGAAAGAAGGAACTCCTACTCTTCGAGATTACATGGATGGAACTGTAGAGCATTATGCTAAGTGAAATAAGCCAGGTGGTGAAAGACAAATACCATGTGATCTCAATTTTTATGGGAACCTAATCAACAAAAAAAACTAGTGAGCAAAAACAGAACAAGAGGCATAGAAATAAAGTTCAAACCGACAGTGATCAGAGGACCGGGAGGAGGGGAATAACAGGAAAATAAAGGGGAAGGGGCAAATCAAGGAACATGCATAGAGGACTCATAGGCATGGACAGTGGGGTGCAGATTGACAGTTGAAGCAGGTGGGGAAGCTGGGCAGGGAAGAGCAATGGGGAAAAAGGTGAGACAACTAACTGAAAAATAATAATAAAAATAAAATAAAATAAAATAAACAAAAATAAAAAGGCAAGTACACAGAAAGTACAACTTTAAAAAAAATGCAATTATAAGTCCACAGAGCCTATCTGTAGTTTAGCTGAAGTTTCCAAACTTGTCCTCCACTTCTTTGATATTTATGAACATTATAAATACATAACAGAGTCAAAAGATGCCTCAAAGACTCGCATTGCTTCAGAAGCACTGCAAAGAATCCATGCAGCAGACTTGAGCCAACTGCAGCCCTTTAGGCCAGGCTTAAATACTTCTATTAGAAAGGCAATTTCAGCTGGCTACTGTTGAATTGTCAGTATCCCTCAGCCCAAATCAATCAGATTTGTCCCACTGCTATTTTAAAGTATTTCCTCCTTATCCATATGACTTTTTGTTTCAGCATACAACAGAAACAAAAAGTCAAATGTGGGGCTGTTACTGTGTTCAAAATGAATATAACCTGTTGGGGCTACGTGGCCTGCTGTCTAAAAGAAGTACCTGAAATGGCCTCACATGGTCATTTCAATGCTTTTACTCTAAAGTGGATCCAAACCTCAAGACTGTAACCTGCAAGCTTGAGATCACAACCACATTACTCAAACTCTCTGGGATTCAGTCTACCCATTTGTAAAAGGAAAGGAATTATAATTAACTCAACAGAAATTGAAACTTCATAGGGATACTGCACATAAAAATTCTACCACATTATCAACCACATAGTAGGGCCTAGAATTATCAAAACATGATTTAAGTGATTATAAGTCCATATATATTTGTGTGTACATTAAATTATATCTCTTGATCAGATTTTTAATCAGTTTGAAGTTATAGTTTTACATTTATCTCTATCAGTGGCAGTTTGATTATCTTTTCCAGTAATCTAGACCACTCCTTTCTACTAATTTTCCTTCCAATTAACTTCAGTTTGAGCACCAAACATGTCATTAATATCCCTATCATTAGATAGATCTATAATAATAAGGAAAAGAAACTCAGTCTAGTCAAGCTTGCCACTAAAACTTAATTAGGGGGTATATTGAAGATGCCTCAAATTGGTGAATTATATATGTTTTAAGTATTTTTTGTGAAATGACTGGTTTCAGAAAATGGTGGGAATGCATACCAGGATTCAACAAACTTCTTCTGTAAAGAGCTACATAAGAAATATTAAGGCTTTTGTGGGTCCTAGTGCTTCTTTCACAACTACTCACCTCTGCCATTGCAGCAAGAATACAGGCATAGGCGATAAGTTAACAAATACATGTGTTTTTTCTCAATAAAACTTTATTCACAAAAAGTGAGCATTGGGCTGGATTTATCTCATAGACCATGTTTTGCCAACCCCTGTCCAACTCTCCTACAAATGATAAAGAAAATATTTAGGTTTTCCTCACCTCCCTCCAAAATTCCTGCTAAAAACATCAAAAGGGAGTGTGCAATCACCAGGTATAGAACAGAGAACATTAGGGCTGAGCACTGCTTCTGACCACATTTTCAGATTAACTGAAGGTGACTGAAAGGAGAAGCTTTGCTTTTAGTGGACTCACTCTGAACAGGGTAGCGCACAGTATCCACCAAGACAGGAGACTTGGTTGAGTCGCCAAACCTCTGGGTTCAGGCCTGGAGGCTCTACCCTGACAGTGAGAGCTGGGACTATATTCCAGTGTGTTAGTTAAATGTCCCCCAAAACTCAAGCTTTGGACCCAATAAAGAGCCTAAGGGAGCAAAAATACCACCACTATACTTATTTCACATGTACTCTCCAGATCTCCTTTCTACCCTTCCCTTCCCTGCTCTTTGCTGCAGTGTCATTAACCTCTAATTGAGAGATCCGGCTTCTGATTCATTGTGGAGAAAGGGAAGTATGGTCAGGAGTTCAGAGTGGGAGAGGACAGAGAAGTTAGGGCATCATTTTCCCATCCTGCTTTGGTGCATCCATCTGCAAGTAACACTCCATAATTCATCCTCCACTGCTACCTCCCCTTATTCCTTGAAATGCCCAGTGGGGACTCAACAGCCCTTGTTCTTTTCCTATCCCACAGCACTCTGTAAATAGTCTCTCAGTCCTTTCAAGTGCATTCTGTTGCTGACATGGGCTTTACTATTTTTATCCTCTCTAGAAAACAAACAATATCCCAGGCCTCAAATTATTTTTAAAAGTAGTTTATGAATGCAGTATTCAACAAAGAGAGGTAATGAGACACTTAAGACAAAATGAGCAAAACAAGGAAGTAAAACAGAAAACAGATACATTAGGAATCCAGATTTTAGAATTATCAGGTATAGACAATAAAATAATCATTCTGCCTACATTCATAGAGACTGAAGTTCAGAAATTCGGAAAGGCATGATGAGAAAAAAAATGGTTACATAAGTCCTTACATAGATTTAAATAAACATCAATTACAGAAAATAAAATTAACAATAGCTTGTGGAGTTTCTGATCTGGCAAAATAAATAGACTTCCAGAAAATCCAGGAAGCTCAGACAGTCCCAAAGAAGATGGACACAAGGAAGCATACACCAAGACATATCATAATTATGTTACCCAAGATCAAAGATAAGGAGAGAATTTTAAAAGCAGCAAGAGAAAAGGAGACAGTTACCTACAAAGGAGTGCCCATAAGACTGTCAGCTGATTTCTCAAAAGAAACCCTGCAGGGACTGGAAAGAAGTATTCCAAGTTATGAAAGACAAGGACCTACATCCAAGATTGCTCTATCCAGCAAAGCTTTCATTTAGAATGTAAGGGCAAATCAAGTGCTTCTCAGATAAGGCCAAGTTAAAGGAGTTCATCATCACCAAGCCCTCATTCCTACTGAAAAGAAATAAATTCTGCCCACAACTTGAGTGAGGTAGGAAGATCAAGCATTGATCTTCCTGATTAGAACCCCCACCCCAGCTGACATCTTGATTGCAGTCTCGCAGAGGACCTAGCTGAGCCATACCTGGTCTCTCTTGACCCACAGAAATGTGAGATAATAAATGTGTGCTGTTTTAAGGCGTGAAGTCTTTTGTAATTTGTTTTATAGCAATAGGAAGCTAATATTGGAAGTGTCTTAGCTCCACCTCTGTAGAATGAGGAGACAGGGATTCTTGTGCAGATGATTCATTTATTGGAGGAGCACTACCAAGAGAAGGGGAAGTAAGGAAAGCAGGGTAAGGCAGGGGAAAGAAGCCTGCAAGAATGAGGCCTCAGCAGGAAACTAACTTTGGTCTGATCTCACGATGAAGTACTGGAGCATCACAGAGAGTTCTACCCTGACTAACCCAATTGGCCTTTTGTGCCATGGTATCAGTCAATCAGTCTAAGGATGAAGAGAAAAAGAAGGCTCACTCCCGGGTAGCAATTCCATTTGGCCAAGAGCAATTCTCCAGATAAATAGGCAGCGGCTAGTTTTTGCCCTGGAAAACTCAAATTGTCTGTTAAAAGAGATGTGAGAGGCAGGGTAGACGACTAACCGCATCCACTACAGCCTACATAATTGAGGTAAAATTTAAAGGAAAGCTAGGAAGTGGACAGCATAAAAATCAGTCTGATCGGCATGGCTCGTGCTGAGATTTTCTGGTATTCTGGCAATGTTCTATTTCTTTACCTAGGTGGCAGTGACATAGATGTACTCTTTGCATGAATATTATTTAATTTATGCACTTTTCCACATGTTCACTGAATTCACAATAAAACAGAATTTTTAATATTGTGCCTGGGCAAAATGGAATTTCAAGGTTAAGGGAATTTGGGGAGTATCTGAGGATTTTATTTACCTCTCTGATGTTATATTCTCTTATATTGAACTTTACTATAGTACCTATAATACATTTTGAAATTTTACTATCTTTATTTATATTCTCTGAATCTTGCCAAACCAAAATTTGGAAAATTCAGTTACAATAACTATTAGCAGAATCAAAGTAGAGGCCACATCTTGACAATCTAAGTGCAGAGTGGACTTTGGGTGGGGGAGGGTAGAAAATGCACAAAGTATAAATATGTTAACTAGAAAACAAAAGCTAATACATGATCATACAAACTATGAACAAAGACAGAAGAATGAAATTGCTGGCCTCATCTAAAAGGTTTTCTGGATGAGCTGGTTCTTTGCATTCTAGTTATTTGAACTTTCTAGTATTAAAAAGGGAGTAAGCATAGAAATAAAGAATAGACAGAATAAACCTCAATTTTTCACCAAATAAAGTTTAAATCATAAATCCTTCCTCATATTAAAAATGAAAAATATCAGACAGAATCCAGAGTAAGCAACTTGGGTCATTTTAAGTTAAAAGTGCTGGTAGTTTCCTACTACTTTTCACACTGTTTTTCAAAGAGCACGACAGAACCCCATGAGACAGATTCTAATGTGATGACAAGCCATAATCCACAAATTCTCTAGAACATTCCAAGCTGTTATCATCAATTACATAAAGATAATTATCTCTCAGTAATTTTCATAAACTGGGAGTTTTCTTTCTAAACAACAGGAAAGGAATCAAAAGGTGAAAGATAATGAATATCTAAAGAAATAAATATCTAGCCCTGGCTGGTGTAGCTCAGTGGATTGAGCGTGGGCTGTGAACCAGGCACCGCAGGTTCGATTCCCAGTCAGGGCACATGCCTAGGTTGCAGGCCATGTCCCCCAGCAACCGCACATTCATGTTTCTCTCTCTCTCTCTCTTTCTCTCCCTCCCTTCCCTCTCTAAAAATAAATAAATAAAATCTTTATAAAAAGAAATAAATATCTAAATAAATATATTTAAAAAGTTTTAACATGTACAGCAAATAATTAAGGAGTTTGACTTCCTCAAAATTTTTCAACTGTATCATCAAGTCAGGATGGGTATGTAAAATATGTAGGGGCAGAGAAATATTTTAGAAAAAAAGCAGTAATAGAGGCAATGAGTTCTCCTACAAAGATCCAAAACTTGGAGTCAGAGAGCTCTTCTTGGGATGTCAGGCAATGTAGAGAAGTCACTCTTTGGGTCTCTTTCATGGGACCACTGTCTACCAAATAAGATTGTATGATATGAAAGTGTTTTGCAAATTATTCTACAAAAGGCAAAGGCATTTTTATAGACTTCTTGAATTCCCTTCTAGTTTAATAACATGGAAAAGAGACAAAGATATTTTTCCAGACTTGTAAATCTTATTTTAGAATACTTTAAGTGACTACTAAACAACAACAACAAAATTAGACTTAGAGGGCAAACCCCAAAATTAACAGTTTTTTGTCTGTAGCACTGGATTTTCCCACAAAGGTATCAACCACTAAACTGGAAGCATGGGTAAAATGTTTCTACTTAGGAATGTTTTGTGAAAATATTCCAAGCCACCCCAGGACAAAATGTTAGAGGAAAACATAATTCCCCTGGGTAAAAACTTTTTCCCTCTCCACTTAAGTGGATCATGAATCAGTTTCAGCCTATGGTGTTCTACTCCACTGAGCCAGAACATCCAGCCGCTTCCAGAATCTGTCAAACCATCAAGCACATAAGACAATTCCCTTCAAGCCAATTCAAGTGCCGAGAAGCTGTGGGCTAGAACTTCCCCCAAATGTAGAGCTCAGTGATGTGTAGGTTTCATTCTTCTTAAGAAAAATAGCTCAAACTCTATAGTACTTTTGCAGGGTTCAGTTAAGATGTATTTCTAATTTAGGTACTTTTTATTCTTTGCTTTTTTTTTCTGTTTTATTTCCTGGTGAATATAAAAACATACTATTGGGTTTCTGATAGAGACACAGTTTCTTAGCTTTCTAAGATCCTTCATCTATATATTTGTAAAACATTTCTTTGCTTTATTGGAACAAGGTAGTAGGAATATAAGATAATTTAAAAGACGACAATGGAAAGGGTTTAAATTAAGAAAATTGGTCAAATTAAATGTAGTGCTCTGAAGTAGTAATCAAATATCCAGTCATTACATATTATAGTAGTGATATGATATTTATACACATGCATAGAGTGTGGGTACTAAGAGAAAGATTCATTGAAGGGGTGGATTTGGTGGAATTCAAATAATAAGGAATATAAATGTAGCATGTTTCTAATAGAATATCATACCATAGAAAGTGGTGGTCATCAGACACCTGAATAGAAAGCCTGACCCAAGAGACATTACAACTTACACTTTGGACAGCTAAGGAAAAAAAATGTTAGAGGACACACATGCAGTAATCAACTTTGGGGGAGTTGATATATATTGGTTATTATTACCTACCATCATCACTATTTCCTTTTATAATATATATTCAACTATAAAAGTCCTATAAGAAATCTCAATTTTTTAATAAAATTGATGACATTTAACTTTATTGCAGAGCATACCACATTGTTTCAACTTTTCTAATTTCTTGCCAACCAGAGAAGTTTGTCAGACTCTCATCTTTGGGCTATTATTTTGATTTTGGTACTACTAACAAAGACTATCTAAAATACAAGCTCTTGAAATATAAGATATAACCATGCCTGCCCAGATTCTACAGCTGATGTATTAAATATAGTTATTTTTTTAATTATTTTTAAGTACAGTTGTCTCCATTTTCCCCTCATCACTCTCCCTAACCCCACCCATCCCCTCTCCTACCCTGGATGCTACCCACCTTTGGCTTTGTCCATATGTCCTTTATACATGTTCCTTGATGACCCTTCCCCTTCTTTCCCATGTTATCCCCTTTCACCCTCCCCTCTAATTACTGTCAGTTTGTTCTTTATTTCAGTGTCTCTGGTTCTATTTTGCTTGCTCGTTTGTTTTGTTGATTAGGTTCCACTTGTAGGTGAGATCATATGGTATTTGTCTTTCAACACCTGGCTGATTTCACTTAGCATAATGCTCTCCAGTTCCACCCATCCTCCAGAAAATGTAAGGAGTTCCTTCTTTAATTCTGCTGCATAGCACTCCATTGTGTAAATGTACCATAGTTTTTTGATCCACTCATTTACTGATGGGAACTTAGGTTGCTTCCAGCAATTGACTCTTGTAAATTGTGCTGCTATGAGTATTGGGGTGCATAGGTTCTTTTGAATTGGCGTTTCAGGATTCTTAAGGTATAGTCCCAGCAGTGAAATTGCTCGGTCTAAAGGCAGTTCCATTTTTATTTTCTGGGGAAATTCCATACTGTTTTCCAAAGTGGATGCACCAGTCTGCATTCCCACCAACAGCGTACTATGGTTCCCTTTTCTCCACAACCTCTCCAGCACTTGTTTGTTGATTTGGTTATGATGGCCATTCTCACTTCCATGAAGTGGTATCTCCCTGTGGTTTTAATTTGTATCTCTCTGATGGCTAGTGATGCTGAGCATCCTTTCATAGGTCTCTGGGCCCTCTGTATATCCTCCTTGGAAAAGTGTCTGTTCAGGTCCTTTGCCAATTTTTTAATTGGATTGTTTGTCTTCCTGGAGTGAAGTCATGTGAGTTCTTTATATATTGTGGAGATTAAACCCTTGTCTGAGGTATCATTAGCAAATATATTTTCCCATATGATTGTTTCCCTTTCATTTTGCCAATGTTTTCTTTAGCCATGCAGAAGCTTTTTATTTTGATAGTGTCATTTCTTTATTCTTTCTTTTATGTCCCTTGCTTTAGGGAAATCAGTGAAAACATTGCTGCATGGAATATCTGAGATTTTCCTCCCTATGTTCTCCTCTAGGACTTTTCTAGTGTCCCAACTTATATTTAAGTCATTTATTCATCTTGATTTATTTTTGTGCATGGTGTAAGTTGGTGATCGAATTTCATTTTTTTTTTTGCATGTAGCTGTCCAGATCTCCCAACACCATTGTTGAATAGTGTATGTTCTTATGCCAGTACCAGGCTGTTTTGATTATAGTGGCCTTGTAATACAGTTTGATATCAGGTATTGTGATCCCTACTACTTTGTTCTTCTTTCTCAAAATTGCTATGGCTATTGAGGGTCATTTATGGTTCCATATGATTTTCTAAAATGTTTGTTCTATATATGCGAAACATGTAATTGGTATTTTAACAGAGATTGCATTGAATCTGTAAATTGTTTTGGGTAATATGGACATTTTGATGATGTTAATTCTTCCTATCCATAAACATGGTATACGCTTCCATTTATTTGTCTTCATTAACTTCTTTCTACAGTGTTGTATAGTTTTCTGAGTACAGGTCTTTTACCTCCTTGGTTAGGTTTATTCCTAGGTACTTTATTTTTCCTGTTGCTATAGCAAATGGGATTTTTCCCTTTGATTTCTCTTTCTGGTATATCATTGTTGGTGTACAAAAAATGCCTTTAATTCCTGATAAATTAAATATAGTTCTGCCCTGTCAAATACGTGGTTAGAATTTTGGAATCATAGAGACTTTGGACTTCCTAGTGAAAGACTTATTTTATGTTTGCTATATGCCATTTTTATTATTAATAAATTTATAATCAATTAGTCATTTGGCCTAATATGCTTATATTTTATTTTATATATTCCTAATTTTCTAGAAGGGTTAAATAGTCAAAGTCCATGAAAGAAAGTATCTAGGAAATTTATAAGTGCACTGACATGTGTAATATATACACATAAGCTTCAAGTCAATTTTGAGTGAAACCCACATTATAATGTAACTTCTTCAGGCACCACTGATATGGATCTAGATAAAGTGGTAGCTAGTGACTAAATGATTTCATATTCAAAGTTCTAATTTGGCAACCAATATTAACCAAAACACTAAAGAATCTGGCAAAGCAAATGAAAACTTTCTGGTTTCCCTTAAGGAAAATTTTTCTTCAAAGCCCTGATTATTGAGTAAAAGTAATAATGAAAGATGTGAAATTTTTTATAATAAAGAAAATCACCATCATAACAGTAAATATGCATTGAGCTTTCACCATGGTAAGATGCAATGTATTTTATCTGCATTATAGAATGGGATGCTCTCAACCATTCTTGTAGCAAATAATGTTATTACCTCCATTTTGCATATGAGGAAACTGAAGACCATGGCATTTAAATAATTTGGCCAAAGTACTTCATATGTCTTTATTTCTTTTCCATATTTAGTATTTTCATTTATTTAACAAATATTTATTTACTGCCTAGTGCATACATGATGAGGCAAAAGTAAGTTTACACTTGTGAGTACGTGAATCCGAGATTATAAATCTATTTTGATAATCAAAACCTCCATATCTTTTCCCATATGAACAACTGTAAACCAACTTTTACCCCACCTTGTAAGAGACTTTGCAGTGCTATGGATGTTTCTAATAGTTTTTTTAAAGGAAAAATCTTTCTGAACTAGAGAATTTGTTGTTCTGCAAACTATATGCCCCTATTCCTATTTATATCGATGGAAGCATAGGAATTTTTAAATTTTCAAGAAAATGGCATTTTCCCTCTCTGAAATTCTGTTCTCAGAGATTCTGGGAATCTCTGCTTCACAGAAACAAGTCCTCCTGACATTGAGAAGTCTTCAATGCCACAAGGCAATCAAATGACTTTTGTGCAGCATTTACAATGAATGTAGTTTATTAAATATGGTCCCAAATTTCTTTCATATGATCTTTAACTTTTTTAAAAAGTTCAAAATATGTTTAGATACACACTTACCATCTATTATTTTTCTTCATTTTTATTTTATTTTTAAATATATTTTATCAATTATGCTATTACAGTTGTCCAATTTTATTCTCCCCTTTATTCCACTCTGCCATGCACCTTGCTTACCACCAGCATTCAACCCCTGCTTAGTTCATGTCCATGGGTCATACATGTAAGTTCTTTGGCTTCTCCATTTCCTATACTATTATTAACCTCCCCCTGTCTATTTTGTACCTACCATCTCTGCTTCTTACTCCATGTATCTTTCCCCCCATTCTCCATGCTCCCTCTCCCTGCTGATAACCCTCCAAGTGATCTCCATTTCTGTGATTCTGTTCCTGTTCTAGTTGTTTGCTTAGTTTGTTGTTTTGTTTTTTAGGTTCAGTTGATAGTTGTGAGTTTGCTGTCATTTTACTTTTCATAGTTTTTGATCTTCTTTTCCTTCGATAAGTTCCTTTAACATTTTATATAATAAGGGCTTGGTGATGATGAATTCCTTTAACTTGATTTTATCTGGGAAGCAGTTTATCCGCCCTTCCATTCCAAATGATAGTTTGGCTATATGATGTAATCTTGGATGTACGTCCTTGCCTCTCATGACTTCAAATACTTCTTTCCAGCCCCTTCTTCCCTGCAAGGTTTCTTTTGAGAAATCAGTTGATAGTATAATGGGAACTCCTTTGTAGGTAACTGTCTCCGTTTCTGTTGCTGCTTTAAAGATTCTCTCTTTATCTTTAATCTTGGCTAATGTAATTAGGATGTGCCTTGGTGTGTACTTCCTTGGGTCTAGCTTCTATGGGACTCTCTGAGCTTCCTGGACTTCGTGGAAGTCTATTTCCTTTGCCAGACTGGGGAAGTTCTTCTTCATCATTTATTCAAATAAGTTCAATTTCCTGCTCTTCCTCTTCTCCTTCTAGTATCCCTGTGATTCAGATGTTGGAACATTTAAAGTTTTCCTGGAGGTTCCTATGCCTCTCCTCATTTTTTTGAATTCTTATTTCTTCATTCTGTTCTGGTTGAATGTTTATTTCTTCCTTCTACTCCAAATTATTGATTTGAGTCCCAGTTTCCTTCTCTTCACTATTGGTTCCCTGTATATTTTTCCTTATTTCACTGTGCATAGTTTTCACTTTTCCCTCTATTTTCCAACCATACTCAACCATTTCTGTGAGCATCTTGATTACCAGTGTTTTGAACTCTGCATGTGATAGTTTGCTATCTCTTCTTCGCATAGTTCTATTTTTTGAACTTAGATCTGTGCTTTATTTGGGCCATATTTTTTGGTCTCAGCACTACATTTGCCATCTAAATCTATCAGATATTTGTTTAAATCAACATGAATTTTCAACATATTTTTATCATTGTTTATGCAGAAATGTATCTTTCATCTGCCCAATAATGTGAAACAAGACATTTTAAAATGCTGTTAGTGAAATTATAAAGACCAAGGATATTTTGGCATTTGAAAGTATGCACAGGTCCTGGCTGGCGTAGCTCAGTGGATTGAGCGCGGGCTGCGAACCAGGCATCGCAGGTTCGATTCCCAGTCAGGGCACATGCCTAGGTTGCAGGCCATATCCCCCAGCAACCACACATTGATGTTTCTCTCTCTCTCTCTCCCTCTCCCTTCCCTCTCTAAAAATAAATAAATAAAATCTTAAAAAAAAAAGAAAGTATGCACAGCAAGTAATAGAATAAAAAACTTGTTATTTTCAGAGCAATAACCGTATACATTTATTTCTTTGTTTCTACTAACAATTGCAAATAATTAGCCTTCATTTCAAGAGCAGTTTTGATACTTCAAATTTCTGTGATATGTTGCCATTTATGTGAATAGTTTTTAAAGTTGCTTCACTATAAAATAGTAATAAAATAGTAACAAAAAGTGAAATATTAGCTTCATCTGACAATTAGTATAAAAATCAGGTTCAGAATTTTATTCTTGTTGATGAGGTTGTAGGGAGAGAGGCAGTATCATAACTGTTGGTGGAATTGTGAATTGGTGCAATCAGAGGGAAAATAATTTGGCAATATCTATCAATAATTTTTAATTGCACATATGCTCTTAAAATAACAAGTATATTTCCAAGAACTTATCATGTATGGTCACAAATTTGTGCAATGATAAATAATCACAGATGGTAGTGACAATAACAACTGACCTATGGAAAAATGACTGGATAGTAAGAGGGACAGTTGAATGTAACTGGAGTAATTTTTACTATACCTTTATGTACTTGTTGAATTTATTTTATATGTATATATTACATATTTAAAAATACTACATTTTACCATGTGTAATATGTACTTTTTGCCAAAATTTATGAGGGAAAAATATGGATGCTTCTTATACATGGGCATAATGATTACATACCATAGATATAATAATGGGTATAATAATCCTATGTATAATGCACACAAAACTGTGCATTATACATGACAAAGTATGGCATATTAGTTTAAATAGAAACACCCATACAGATAGATAATAAACTGATGCTTGACAGAGGGAAGGGGTGTTTTGAGTCTGGGTTAAAAAGATAAATGGATTAAAGAATACGAACTGGAAGATACAGAATAGTGACAGAGATGTAAATTACAGAGTAGAGAATATAATCAATGGTGTCATTGTAACTATGCATGGGGTGAGGTAGATTCTTGAAATGTCATGTGGACTACTTGGTTAAGATTATGATTATCTAACTACTATGTTGTACATTTGAAACTGATACAGAATAACATTGGATGTATATTGAAAAATAAAAAAAGGAAGATAAAGAACAAAAATATATTAGTTTAAATAAATATATAAATGATAAATAAAAATGAAAATGAAGGAAACATCACTACACTAATAATAATTTATAAATTCACCATCAACCTTTATTCCACCCCTGTAAATACATTTCATCTATAACCAATTACAAAATGGAAGTCTCTGGATATATTTCTGTGCCATTACTCATCATCATGACCAATACATGCTATTAAGTAAAGTTAAGAGCATTAGTATTAATTTTCTATTACTTTGAGACAGGTCAAAATTTGTGTAATTGCTTTTTTGTATGGAGTGCCTCTTTGTGCTAAACATTATGCTTAGATGCTCATGTAAAATTTAATATCCACAATAATATTATAAGCAAGATAGTATGACTTATGATCTTTGGATGAGGAAATTGAGGTTCATAATCCTAGAAAGCAGAGGATCTGGAATTTGAATCAAGTTTCCTCTGTTCACTAAGCTGCATTGCCTCTGCTGTGCACATTTCATTTAGAATATATTTATTTGATTGTGTTCCCTGATTTCTATGGTAAATATCTATAATGGCCCACCAATTTTTCAATGCCATACAGCCCTCAGTTCTTCAATATGTTGTGGAAGGCCTCAGATCAATGAGTAAGGTCTCCAAAGATATCTCACCAGAGTACTATTTATTCTGCACTGCTATAGAATAATGTATCCAAAATTTAACAATAATTCAGAGTGGAGAAATTTTATATCCAGCCCAAACTTTACCTCTCAGCTAAAATTGGTACATTCAACTACCTACTCGAAATCTCAACTTGTATATATAACACACATCTCAGACAAAACATGTCCAAAACTCATCTCTGCTCACACCCACCCAAGCCTGTTTCACTCACCAACTTCCTCACTTCCATTAAAGGAAGCTGCATTCTTCTAATTGCTCAGGCACGTATCTCCCTCCTTTCCCCTCTCTTTCCCTCCCCTCCCCTCCCCAGTCCACTCTTCTCCTCTCCTCTCCTGCTCTGTCCTCTTTTTTTCCCATCCTACATCTAATCCATTGGCAAATGCTATTTTCTCTATTATCAAGATATACACAGACTCTGACCTTTTTTCACCAGTTTATTACTAGGTACTCCTCTGGTGCCAGTCACCAGCACTCTTACTTGAATTACTTCAAAAAGTATTTTTAAAAGTCTCTTAAAATCTAGGTGATATGGACAAATTTCTATAAAAATATAATCTTCCAAATCTGAATGAAGAAAAAGCAGAAAGCCTGAACAGACCAATAACAGCTGATGAAATCAAGTCATAATCAAAAAACTCCCAACAAACAAAAACCCTGGGCTGGAGGGTTTCACAGGAGAATTTTACAAAATGTTTAAGGAACAGCTAACCCCTATCCTTCACAGACTATTCCAAAAAATCCAAGAAGATGGAAGACTCCCAAACTCTTCTTCTGAAACCAGCATCATCCTAATACCCAAACCAGATAAAGACACAACAAAGAAAGGAAACTACAGGCCAGTATTTCTAATGAATGTAGACACCAAAATCCTCAACAAAATATTTGCAAACCACATCCAGCAATACATTAGAAAGATCATACACCATGGTCAAGTGGGCTTCATCCCAGGGATGCAAGGATGGTATAATATTCACAAATCAATAAGCATAATATATCACATAAACAAAAGGAAAGACAAAAAACACAAGATCATATGAAAATATGTGGGAAAAACATTTGATAAGGTACAGCACCCATTTATGATAAAAATACTCAGCAAAATAGGAGTAGAAGGAGCATTCCTCAATATAATAAAGGGCATATGTGAGAGGCCTACAGACGACATCATATTCAATGGGAAAAACTAAAAGCTTTCCCACTAACATCAAGAACAAGACAAGGATGTTTGCTTTCACCCCTTCTATTCAACATAGTATTGGAAGTCCTAGCCACAGCAATCAGACAAGAAAAAGAAATAAAAGGCATCCAAATTGGAAAGGAGGAAGCAAAAGTGTCATTACGTGCAAATGATGTGATAGTATACATAGAAAATCCTATAGATGCTACCAAAAAACTATTTGACCTAATAAGTGAATTTGGCAAAACAGTGGGATACAAATTCAATATTTGGAAATCAAAGGTATTTTTGTATGCCAACAATGAAATATCAGGACCAGAAATCAGGGGAAAATTCCCATTTGATATAGGAACAATAAAAATAAAATATCTAGGAATAAACCTAACCAAGGAGGTGAAAGACCTATACTCAGAAAACTACACAACACTGAAGAAAGGATTAAGGAAGACACAGAAATTGGAAACATGTACCATGTTCATTAATTGAAATAATTAACATCATCAAAATGTCCATACTACCCAAAACAATTTATAGAATCAACATAATTCATATTAAAATACCAGTGGCATATTTCACAGATATAGGACAAGCACTTCAAAAATTTATATGGAACCATAAATGATCCCAAATAGCTGCAGCAATTTTGAGAAAGAAGAGCAAAGTAGGAGGGATCACAACACCTGATATCAAACTGTATTACAAGACCACTGTAATCAAAACAGCCTGGTACTGGTATTGGAACAGACATATAGATCAGTGGAACAGAGTAGAGAGCCCAGAAAAAAAACCCAGTCTCTATGGTCAATTAATATTTGATGAAAGGGTCAGAAGCATAAAATGCAGTAAAAATGGCCTCTTCAACAAAAAGTGTTGGGAGGTCTGGACAGCTACATGCAAAAAAATAAAACTTGATCACCACTTGCACCATGCACAAAAATAAATCAAGATGAATAAATGACTTAAATATAAGTTGGGGCACCAGAAAAGTCCTAGAGGAGAACATAGGGAGGCAAATTTCAGATATTCAATGCAGCAATAATTTCATTGATAGAAATGAAGGACATTTATGTCCTTAGAACAAAGGACATAAAGGAAAGAATAAAGAAATGACACTTTATCAAAATAAAAAGCTTCTGAATGGCTAAAGAAAACATCAGCAAAATGAAAAGGGAACCAATTGTATGTGAAAATATATTTGCCAATGATACCTCAGACAAGGGTTTGATCTCCAAAATATGTGAAGAAATCGTATGGTTCCACTCCAAGAAGAAAAACAATCCACTCCAATTAAAAAATGGGCACAGGTCCTGAACAGACACTTCTCTAAGGAAGACATACAGAGGACCCAGAGACATATGAAAGGATGCTCAGCATCACTAGCCAGCAGAGAGATACAAATTAAAACCACAGGGAGATACCATTTCACACCAGTGAGAATGGCCATCATAACCAAATCAACAAACAAGTGCTGGAGAGGTTGTGGAGAAAAGGGAACCATAGTACGCTGTTGGTGGGAATGCAGACTGGTGCATCCACTTTGGAAAACAGTATGGAATTTCCCCAGAAAATAAAAATGGAACTGCCTTTAGACCCAGCAATTTCACTGCTGGGACTATACCTTAAGAATCCTGAAACACCAATTCAAAAGAACCTATGCACCCAATACTCATAGCAGCACAATTTACAAGAGTCAATTGCTGGAAGCAACCTAAGTTCCCGTCAGCAAATGAGTGGATCATAAAACTATGGCACATTTACACAATGGAATACTACACAGCAGAAAGAAAGAAGGAATCCCTATCCTTCACAACAGCATGGATGATACTGGAGAGTATTATGCTAAGTGAAATCAGCCAGGTGGTGAAAGACAAATACTATATGATCTCCCTTATAAATGGGACCTAATCAACAGAACAAACAAGAAAGAAAACTATAACCAGAAACATTGAAAGTAAGAACACACTGACAGTAACCAGAAGGGAGGTGGGAGGGAATAATGGGGGGAAAAGGGGAAAGGGATGTCAGGAACAATTATAAAGGACACATGGACAAAGCCAAAGAGGGTAGAATAAAGGGTGGGAAGTGGGTATGGTTGGGGTAAGTGATAGTATTGGGGTGAACATTGAGACAACAGTTTTTGAACAACAATAAAAAAAGTGGGGAAAAAAAGTATCTTAAAAAGTCTCTTCACATCTATTCTTGCCCCTACTCTATTCTGTACTTAGAAGCCAGTATTATGTATCTTAAATGTGAGATAATGTGTTACTCCCATGCCCCAAAACTTTAATGGTGCACAAAAAATAGCCAAAAACCTTATAACCGTGTACATAATTTGACTCCATTATCTCTTCATTTTTCTGCTCTACAATTTACCCTTCCTCTAATATGCTCCAACCTTCGTGGCCTCTTCCAACCTTAAAAACTTTCCAACTTCAGAGGCTTTGCACTTACTTGGTCTTTCTTCTACTAGAAATACATTCCAGCACCCAAATATCTGCATAATTTTCCTTATCTTCTTTAAATTTCTGTTCAAATATCAGTCTTCTCATTAAATTTTCTAAGATCACCCATTTCAAACTATAGCAATGTTTTTTAACTAATATTTTCTCATATATATTTTTTCTTTTTTAAAAAAGATTTTATTTATTTTTATAGAGGGGAAGGAAAGGAGAAAGATAGGAAGAGAAACGTATATGTGTGGTTGCCTCTAGAGTGTCCCCCTCCTAGGGACCTGGCCCACAACCCAGGCATGCGCTCTGACTGAAAATCGAACTAGCAACCCTTTGGTTCATAGGCCAGTGTTCAATCCACAGAGGCACACCAGCCAGGGCTCAGACTGTAGCCATGTTCTTGATATTTCATGTTTCCTCTTTGGCTTATTTTACATATAGTAATAAAAAATTATTTTTCTGACCTTTAAAAAACAGGATTATAGAAATAATCTCACTCTTTTGCCACCATGGGTGTATACTACTGAGCTAAGGGTCATGCAACCAGGGTTTCAGGTAGACTGGAGGAATCCTACTTGGCACATTCATATACCACTTGTGAGGCAGTGGCAGGTAAATATATTTCTTGCAACCGGAGAGGTAATTGGTTGTAGAATGGAGATTTCTCAAGTTGCTCTCAGCTCTCAAGGTTAAATTATGGGAGGGCTTTCTCCATTGTACCTTCTCAAAGAGGTGAAATTGGGAGATTTAACCTAAATAATTCACATGACAATAAAATCATTTGAGGTTGTCATTGCTTAATGTAGAAATCCATCATTATTTTAAACAATCGGATACACTTAGTCTTTGACTTTTACCACAGAAACTCAGGAGGCGTGTAACTCTATATTTATTCTCAGTAAAACTCTTAGCTGCCAAGATGAAGTATAAAAGCTGAGAGGTCAGAAAAAAAAAGTGTGCATTCTCTCAGAGAGTTTTAGAAAAAGAGTGTGCATTCTCTCAGAGGTGACTTCACTAGATTGCAGAACACTTAACCCCGATCACACCTGGCCTTCTTAACAGCAGTGTAGTGCAATGCTTGAGATATATTGAAATGGTTTCCCAGAAGTATCCATAGCCCTCTGGGATTTGAAAGAAATCCAAGTCTTGAATAAAATGAAACATCTTTTGCCAGAAAATTAGCATTATCATCAGGGGTGGCATTATAGGAATGCAGTTCAGGCACTGAAGGAGATACACAGTCTAACTGGAGATAAGGATATCTACAGTTTCTCTACAGGGAAAAATTCACTGCAATATCCAGGGCCTCCTAGAAAATGCTACTTCAAGCATCTTTTTCCTTGGTCAAAAGACAGTCTCCTAATGCATAATAACTGAAACCTATTGAGGTTTCATTATTAAAATAACTATTTAGTTAGATTAAGATAATTCAAATTTAGCTGTAAATTCTATGACTGTTTCATAAGAGAATGATATTTTTGATGATATAAGAAGACTTCTGGATAATTTACACACATGTGCACATCTCCAAAAGCCGTCTCTGCTCTCAATAAGAGCAACAGTTATCATCAGTTTCAGAGAGGAAAGAGTCCTGTGTCCCTCTCCCAGAAGTAACAACACAGCATGATACATTTCTGCTCTGGCTAGTGATGTACAATTCTATTCTGATGCAGGATACAAGATTCTACGAGATGCAGGACTGTGCTAATAGAAGAGCTGCCCCTTCCCTGACTGAACAACATTCTGCCCAACAGCAGCATGTACTTGTCTGGAATGGTGGGAAACTACCATTCCTCCCCTCTGAGTAGACAAAGATGGGAGGTGGGAGTTGCCTTTTTTCTGACTTGCTCTTAAAATATGAGTCTCTGTTTTTTCTCTCTTTAATTGGAGCAAAAGACTTGTTCTCAGTTTTTTCTTCAGCATCAGGAAATTCTTCTCCAACCAGAACAAAAGGATAGTTCCATAACAGAAACAAGTACAAGGCAGGGTACCTCTGTGTATATGAGAAGCAGAGAACACTTCAGAGTAGGTGACTCTTTCGACCTGTTCTCTAAGAATAAGTAGACATTCCCGCAGGGTAAAGTAGCAATAGTACATTTGGCAAAGAAGACAGCATGTGAAAAAGCATAAGTGAAATGGCAAGATTTTCTTGGATAACTACAAAAATTATTAATAAAGCCTAACCTGTAAAAATCAGGGGATGTGTCTAATCAGCAAGGAATCTAGTGGTGAGCTGTGTGCTGATGACTTCCAATTAAAGGTTCTAAGCAGGGAAAGGCATGATCAGGTGAGCCATACAGGCTGACCATGAAGACAGTATGGATCAGAAGGCTCAGAGGACAGCTTCTCAGAACCTGGGATAAACTGTATTAAACAACTCTTTGCTTTGCCCTCTACACAGAAAAGTACAATGACTATTTATCACTTATAATATCAAAATTAGTCTAGACTTAGATATACTTGTTCTTTGATCCCACTTCAGCTGCTGGAGACAGAAGCAATTTACAAGAAATTTCAGTGAGCATATTTTTTAGATGGAAGGGGTGACATTTGTGCACAGGAAAATGCCGGGGTAAATAAATTAGTATTGTCACCCTTTCTCAGCAGAAAACCACAGAATATATATTCTTTCTAAAGGTACTGAGAGTCAAGAGGCTTTAACACCACACATTATACTCTCCTTAGTTAATGACAATAATGATATCAGATTTTTTAGATCTTTATAAATTACTTTCAAATTTAATATATCATATAATCAAGACAACATCCCTATAAGTACCAAGGCTAGGCAGGACCTACTCTTTTATCTAGACTTTTTATATATGTGAAAACCAAGCTCATGCAGCTAGAAAAGAGGGCACCCCAAGTAGTAGTTCTAGAATCCAAGTCCTTCAACTTTGGGTTTTTTATTATATATAGAAATATACTTCTGCACATCTTTTGCTATAACAACTAAGGATTCCAGAAAGCCAAGCTATCTAATTTTCAATGGATTGGGCAAGCTTATCTTGAATTTTCCAATCTGTTCCTGCTCTCAGCAACTGAGAAATGTCAGGTAAAGTAGGACATTTCAAAGACAATTTCTGATATTTCCTATAAGATGATAGCACTTTCCCCCCTGAGCCTTCCCCTTTCTACCTCACCATCTCCTTTCATAAAATTTCTACCCTTCCAACAGGCTATTTATACATTTCAGAATATCAGCACAGTAATAACAATAAATTTGGTTTTATGTAGTATTTTCTTTTCAGAAATTTGAAGTATTTTCATAATTTCTTAAGGAGAATGGTAGGGAGTTTGTGTGGTGAGCCTATCTTTCCCTCTACACCAAGTTGTTTGACTCCATGGTTGGTTCCCTTTCTGATTTCCTGCCTCTATCAAAAGGTAGACAATGAAATGCAAGAAAGAGAAGATGATATACAATCAGCACACAACTCAAATCCCTACTGTTTTCTTTTAACATAAGTGGTATATGAGGTAGGAATGCCTAAAGAGCTGAATATTAATTCAAAAATTGAGTAAAAGCAAACCACTGGGAAGTTCAAGCCTCTGAGTTTGCCTGTGCAGTGGTAACCATCACTCTTCTATCTGCCACTATCATGGCTGGGTAGTGTAAAAGAACCTCAACAGCAAGTATTTGAATTATACAATAGTCAGGCTACATGTCCCCGCTGAGGAAACCTTACTGCATACTACTGTTCATGGGACATGACTGTATATAATAACAATTCATTAAAAACTCATCATTACACAGCCTAATATGGTTAGAGAAGGGAGCAGAAATTCCAGCATACTTTAAAAAATGATCTGAAATTTTTCCAAAGTTTACTTAACAAAGTGTATCCTAGCTCTGCATCAACAGCAAAGAGAACAATTGCCCAAGAGTTCTTGCTTATAATGAATGGTGAATGGGAACATTTTCCAACAGGAAAATTGCATCCAATTCCCTAGAAGCTTCTTCTTCGCCATTCTTTCAGGATATTTCAGTGTATTGAGTTGACTTGCGTAGAAGGAAGTCATAAGAGCATCCTAACCAACATGGAAATTAATTAATTAATTAATTAGTTTTTAATTGTTTATTGAGGTGACATTGATTAACAAAACCATACAGGTTTTAAGTGTAAAACATCACCCACATGCACACTATATAGTGCTCCCATTCCCCAAAGTTTCTTTCTGTCCCCATTTATCCCCCTTTTCCCTCTTCCACCTCCCCCAACCTTACTTTCCCTCTATCACCAAACTGCTCACTGTGTCTGTGTATTATATATATAATGTTTTTGCTCAATCCCTTTGCTTTTTTCACCCAACCCCCCCCCCTTTTCTACATCTTTCAGTTTGTTCTATGTATCTATGCATCTATTTCAAGTTTGTTTGTTAACCTTTTTTTTTTTCCATTAATTTCCACATATAAGTAAGATCATACAGTATTTGTCTTTCTCTGACAGGCTTATTTCACTAGCGTAACACTCCAGGTCCAACCATGCTGTTGCAAAAGTAAGATTTCCATTTTATGGCCACATGATATTCCATTGTGTAAATGTACCACAGAATTTTTATCCAGGTATCTACTGATGGGCACTTGGGGTATATCCAGGTCTTGGCTATTATAAATAATGCTGCTGTGAGCATAGGGATGCATATATTCTTTCAAATTAGTGTTTTAGGTTTCTTTGGATATATTTGCAGAAGTGGAATCACTGGGTCAAAGGCAGTTCCACTTTCAATTTTTTGAGGAAAAGTCCATATTGTTTTCCATAGCAGTCGCACCAATCTGCATTCCCAACAACAATGCAGGAGGGTTCCATTTTCTCCACATCATTGCTAGCACTTGTTGTTTGTTGAGTTATTGATGATAGCAATTCTGACAGGTGTGATGTGATATCTCATTGTGGGTTTTTAAAATTAGTTGTCTAAAATCCTAATATTTATTTTATTTAATTATTATTATATTTTTTCATTACCATTTATTCCCCTTATAAACCCCTTCCCCTTGCAATCATCACACTGTTGTCCATATTCATGAGTTCTTTTTTCTTTTTATTTGATCCCTACACCTCCTAACACCCACCTCAGAGCTGTCAGCCTGCTCTCTATTACAGAGTCTGTCTGTATTATGCTTGTTAGTTCAGTTTGTTCATTAGAATCCACATACGAATAAAATCATATGGTATTTGTCCTTTTTTGACTGGTGTATTTCACTTAGCATTATGTCCTCTAGGTCTATACATGCTGTCATAAAGGGTAAAATCTTCTTCTTTTTTATGGCCAAGTAGTATTACATTGTGTAAATGTCCCATAGCTGTTTTATCCTCTCATCTACTAATGGACACTCAGGCTGCTTCCACATCTTGATGATTGTAAGTAATGCTGAATGATCATAGGGGTGCTCATGTTCTTTTGAATTAGCGTTTCAGGTTTCTTTGGATAAATTCCCAGAAGTGAGAATGCTGGGTCAAAAGGCAAATCCATTTTTAATTTTTTGAGGTAGCCGCATACTGCTCTCTACAGTGGCTGCACCAATCAGCCTTCCCACCAACAGTGCAAAAGGATTCCCCTTTCTCTCCATCCTTGCCAGCACTTGTTTTGTGATATATTGATGATGGCCATTCTGACAGGTGTGAGATGTTATCTCATTGTGGTTTTAATTTGCATGTCTCTGGTGATTAGTGAGACTGAGCATCTTTTCATATGTCTATATGCTTTGCATCTGTATGTCTTCCTTGAAGAAGTGTCTATTTAGGTCCTTTGCCCATTTTTTATTGGATTGTTTGGTTTTATGGTGTTCATTTTATAAGTACTTTACAAATTTTTATATTAACCCCTTATCAGATGTATCAGCTAATATGTTTTCCTATTCTGTGGGTTGTCTTTTTATTTTGTTGATGATTTCCTTTGCTGTGCAAAATCTTTTTAGTTTTATGTATTCCCATTTGTTTATTTTTTTCTTTTGTTTCCCTTGCCTGGGGAGATATGTCCAATAAGAAATTATTACAAGCAATGTCTGAGATTTTACTACCTATGTTTTCTTCTAAGATTTTTATGGTTTTGTAACTTATGGTTAAGTCTTTAACCCATTATGAGTTTATTTTTGTGTATGGTATAAGTTGGTGGTCCAGTTTCTTTTTTCCTTTCTTTATTTGCACATATCTGCCCAATTTTCGCAACACCGTTCATTGAAGAGACTGTCTTTATTCCCTTATATGTTCTTGCTTCCTTTGTCATCTATTAATTAAACATAAGATATGTTTTTATTTTCTGGGCTCTTATGATGTTCCATTGATCCATATGTTCTTATGCTAGTACCATGCTGTTGCAATTACAATGGTCTGATAGTATTGTTTGGTATCAGATATTGTAATACCCCCAACTTTCTTCTTCTTTCTTAAGATTGCTGAGGATTTTGGGGGTCATATGTGGTTCCATAAAAATTTTTGAAATATTTGTTCTAGATCCATGAGATATGTCATTGGTATTTCAATAAGAATTTTGTTGAATCTAGACATTGCTTTGGGTAGTAAAGTTCCACGTATTTTTTGTTTAATAAATATTTATTGAATATCACATTGCAAAGCACCTAAAAAGTTAATATAGCTGCAAGAAAACTGTTGTTATATGGCTTATTATTACCTAGCTTTGGGTACCAGGAGCAGCTTATTTTTTACTATTTTTTATTGTTGTCAAAGTACAGTTTCCTCCATTTTCCCCCCACCCAAGCCATCCCCACCTCCCATCCTTGATCTTACTCCCCTTTGTTTTTGTCCATGTGTCCCTCATAGATGTTCCTAAAACACTTCCCTCTCTTCCCTCCATTTCTTACATCAATTCTAATTTTGTACATATATTATTAAGAATGCTTTCCTCAAATATTAAGTCAACGTGTTGATGTATTTTTAATAAAATTTAATAATATGTTGTATAACACACAAATACAATTTCACTAGATTCAAAAAATCTGTATTAAAAATTTTGACTGTTGTGAA
Source organism: Tonatia bakeri (assembly GCA_004024845.1). Classification (NCBI taxonomy): domain Eukaryota; kingdom Metazoa; phylum Chordata; class Mammalia; order Chiroptera; family Phyllostomidae; genus Tonatia; species Tonatia bakeri. Next base: position 170,651 of record PVIA01001642.1, read on the forward strand.
TAACCTTCATATTTTCTTTACAGACAGATATTACTATTATGCTATATAAGCTTCAAGTGTATATGCATCTTTTACTTGTATCTGTTTTGAACCAACCATAAAACTTATGGAACAGTGGCTATATCTTATTCCTTTTTCAACCCCCATGGCACCTACTTCAAAGCTAGTGCTAAAAAACATAGAAATGAAGATGAATTTGTCAATCACTAAGTAATTACTGAATATCTTCTGTGTATTATGCATGATTCTTATACCCTGTGGAAGATTTTTAAAAATATAAGGTAAGAATCTTATAACCTTGTTGAAAAGGTAACAATATTAATATTTTTAAATGTTTGGGTATTTCAGTTGTATCATAAGTTTTCATTCTAAATTATAATTATATAGTAATACAAGTCTTTAAGAGCCTTTATTTCATTTGAGTTTATCATGTCAAACTTTTATTTCTCATTTGTCCTTTCTGCATCCCTTCATGTTCTTCTGAAAAACAGATACTTTCTCCATCAGTGGGATTGACTTTAAATAGATGTGGAATAAAATAGAAGACAGAAGATGTGCTATTTTTTTAATTAATATAAGTCTTCAAAAAATTTGTGTTCTCAGGTGTGTTTCCTGTTCTGCATTCAAATACCATTGGTAGAAGAAAGGGTATCATATGCTTAAAGTACTAATATATTTTACTGACAAATTTGGGGATGGAATTTCAGTGTGCTGACAGTATAGTGTACTTTCAATAACTGAGGAAGCCTTAGCAAGCTACTTTAAACCACTGCTTTATAGTCTTATCATAATAATTTCACTCCAACTAGAAAAGGATCATATCAGTCCCTTCTTAGAAATTTCACCTGGCTCATTGCTACATAGGACAGGATCCAAGCATTCTATTCTGGTAAAATAAGGTTTTCATAAATGAGTTCTTATCTAACTTTCTCATTCCTTTTTGGGCAGAGGTAGATGGCAATTTTCTAGGTTGACTTTGAGGAAGCAGCCAAAGATGGTTACTCCTACTTTGGCGGAAAAATGGAATCCCAACATTTTGGAAATTTTCATTTAAAAATGGCTTTTATCAGCACTTAGTACAAAAGAAGGCACTTTAACCGCACAATAATAAGCAAGGGAGCTTAGACGTTATCAAGAAATCAAGAGCACAGAATTGAGCGAATTCTGCAGCTGATTGCTTTTCATTAGAATATGACATATATCAAAGGAGCAGAAATTCCAGACAGGTTATTATTAAACAAAAAGATGAATAAATGCATACTGCATTTTATCTAAGTTATCCAGTTGATGATCAGTCAATTCAAATGAAACTTTCTATTACAAGGGTATCAGCCTAATTGTCACTCTAGTTGCTGATGGTTAACAGAAGGGTTGGATTAATTTGGGGTCATAAGAAAAGAAGGAAACAACCATTCCCATTTTAACTTATAAATCTCTTAAAGGGATGGTAGGTTCTTCAATAGTTAGATAAATAAGAAACATATCTAGAGTACTTTTTTCAAAAATTCCAAACCACTATTTGTCCTATTCAGATGCTAACAAGCTATCATATAATTCTCTTTTAATCAAAAAAATCAGATTTTTACAATTTAACACCAACTCTAGGGTTTATAATCCATGGTAAAAGAAAAGTTTGAATATCTGGTAGTCTCTGCTTTCAGCCATCATACTCGATACTCACAAACCATTTAATGGTCTTTGGGTTCCCCATGGGTTTGGCTAGCTTTGTGTTTCCTAGGTTCTCCTGCCCCTTTGACTCACTTGAAGGTCCCAGGGACGTTGTGTTGCTCTTAAATGGGCAGTCTGAGATGTGCTGCAAGTGACAGATTATGGTCAGGAGCCAGCTGTTCACATATTTGATCAGCCAGCAGGAAATCTTTCAGCAGCTCTTAAATAAAAAATACAGGATAGTGTCAGTGTTTGGTGAAACTGTTTTTAATCTTCACATTTCTTACTGACAGGAGGTAACGGTTATCCACGGGAGACCTGTCATATGACAACAGCTTCTTTACCACCAGGAGAGTCACAATATGGCCTCCTAAACTACCTTCACAGTCATAGCATTTGGGTCTATTCTTTCAGAAAAGGTTAGTTCAGACCAGAGAGGTAAAAAGATAATTTTTATTAGTCTTAGAATTTCAATTGGATTTCTAAATTACTATAAAATATCTTTTCTAATATTAATATAACTACAATCACAGAATTAAAGCAGCATATAATGTTGCATTTCTTCTCTAAAATCCTTAATTTGACCATAAAGTGAACTGATTTATTGATAGGCTAAATTTATCAAAAATTAGTATCCCAAGACTAACATCTATAATTCCCATCACCACCCATGGGAAGTGAAACTTTACTTCTCATGCTAAATGGATTTCATTATAGTCCCTATTCCAGGGAATGGTTTATCTTGAATTTAGAAACTGTTCCAGAAATATCTATCACAAATTTATAGAAGGTCCAGAGATGATGTCCTTATGTTCTGTAGTCAATCACTAAAAATCAACATGTATAATAATAACACAAAGTAGCCAAGCACAATGCATATACATAGCCAAAACTTGACAATACTAAAACAAACAAACAAACAGCTTCAAAACAAAGCATTCACTTCAGACAAGATCATAAGGAAAGATAGTTCTGTTCTTTGCGACCACAAGCTCAACTTGAACTTTGTTGGTTTCTTTTCATGTAGTGATGCGAGACTATTATATATGGCATAATTTGTACAGATCATTCCCATGCTGATGATAGGGATTATAATTGCACAGAAGAGCTTGTTCCCAGTGTGTGTGTACATATATAGCATTCTCCTCGAAATATCTAAAATTCAAGATTTGTCAGCTTCAGCACCATTGACATTTTGGATCAGATAATCCTTAGTTATGAAGGACTACCGGGTACCTTACAGACGGTTTAGCAACACTCATAGTATCTACCCACTAGATGCCAGTAGTCCTCTTTCCCATCATCAGTTGTGACACATGAAATATCTCCAGTCATCACTAAATGTCACCTGCCTGACAAAATTACCCAGACAAGAATTACTGGTGTAATTGTTTAAAAGTTGGGTCCTTCCATTCTTCTACTAGTTATAGGACAAGACTTTCCGTTAATTCTCATCCAAACATCTAAAACTAAAATATAATTTTTTTAAAGTCATTGAAAGTTTGAAGTTTTAAAAAAAGGTTACTCAAGAATAACATAGGCCTGTTATGTGTAGCAGTTCACAGTCCTCTGATTCCCTTACTGGGAGTCATCCTGCCAAAGTTCTGTATGTTTATCACACAGGAATTGCCTAATCCCCACCATTGACAATGGACTAAACACATTTACCCTCAGAAACTACTCTTTCAAATGTTCAAAAACAGGAAGAACTTCTTACCCTCCCTCTGACCCCTACTTCATTCAGAGCTGCCCTCCTTCTCAGGATGGCCAGCTACCATCAGAGTAACAGGAATGCTGAAGACAGGAGTCCTGGCTGGCAATCCCCAAACTCTTTTACTTGCTGTGAATTGAGTCCTGATTTGGAGACTAGGATATGATTTGTGGGACTTCCCATAAGCATATGATTAAAGAAAAAATACTATAAGCTATTTTTCACCTTCTACCCACCTACTTAGTTATGGCTTAAGTCCACAGACAATAATATCTAAACCAATACTCCATCATCCCTCTTTTCTGGATTATTAATTCTTTAGTAATACAATGTATAGAATATTAATGTCCCAGTTCCTTTTTAAAATAATTTTTCATTCAGCATGAGTATGTTTTCTCTATCCATACTCATTATTGTACATTAATTTTGGGCAAATGAAAAACATCTAAAACTCTGCTTGGACAAGTCATGGTTTGCATATAGCATAGTACCTTCTAAATACATAGAAAGTCAACAAATTATTTTTCTCTACACACACACACACACACACACACACACAAATCCTGAGAGAGCCAAGTCACAAATAACACACTAACCTCTTAATCTGAAGTGGAGGTATTAACAGTGATACTTTTTCAATCAGGATAATCAAAGCTTCGGTGTGAAAAATCAAAACTGCCTGCAGTTTGAAAAGGTGTCTCTTACAGTTCTAACTTCATAAGATTTCAAATATCTAGATGCCAATCTTAGCAAATGTGCCCACCCCATGTGTGTAACAATAGGAGCTTCAAGCTTCACCTGAACTATGTATCAACTATTTGTGCATACTGTGCAGAAAGGAAACAAAACTTTTAATTGTTGTATAAACGCCATTGTTTTTGAATGATAGGAAACATGAAAAATAAATGTAATAAAGAAAAGAAAGACATGGAATTTTTAGAATACAATAGAAGAGTCTAATATATTTTAAAACATAAAATATGAATATTTGCCCTTATAAGTGGGTGACCCATAGCTCCAAGTACAGCTCTATTTTAGTTATATTTACCCATAACTTTATAATTACTTACATGTGTTGGGGTTTTGAGTTCTATGCTTTTGAATATATTTAGAGTACTTAGAAATGAAACAATATAACTGAAGTTGAAATTACTGGAAAAGAAGGCTCCCATATTTAATAAATATACATCTTACTGTCTCTTTTAAAGAGTACTATTTTGTTCATGGCTCACCGTTTTTACTCACAATGATCCAAAACCCCTGTGTAATGAGATAGAAAATTACATAGGTATATAGGTAGATAGATAGATTTAAAAGCTTGACATTCTCCCCTTTAAATGACCAGGACATTGTGTTTCCTACTCTACTACTTGCCCTAGGAAAAGGGTATTAAAATAAGAAAATGGTTCTGATTCATAACCCCCCAAAAACAATCATAAACAGCTACCAGTATTAAATTCCAAAGAGTAAAGAATTTGGAAGTTGTGACTTCTATCATTTTAATAAGTAAAAGTTGAACAAATTGAAAATAAATGAATGACAGCAATATCACAATGGATAGGAGAGAGGAATTGAAAACACTATCTTATAAGTTAATTGGATTATACATGAAGTGATTTGGCATTTTTCGAAGATGGACTTAAATTAGTTAAAAATGTATTGCAAATTATAGGACAATCATTGGAAAAATCTTTTTTCAATTATTTTTATTTTGTATAAATATATTTTATTGATTATGCTATTAGAGTTGTCCCATTTCCCCCCTTCATTCCCCTCCACCCTGCACAACCTCTCTCACCCACATTCCCCCACTTTAGTTCACACCCATGTGTCATAAGTTCTTTAGCTTCTACATTTCCCATACTATTCTTGCCCTCATCCTGTCTATTTTCTACCTACCATCTATGCTACTAATTCTCTGTAACTTTTCCCCCTCTCTCTTCCTCCCACTCCCCTGTCGCTAACCCTCCATGTGATCTCCATTTCTCTGGTTCTGTTCCTGTTCTAGTTGTTGCTCAGTATGTTTTTATTTTTGTTTTAGGTGTGGTTGTTAATAATTGTGAATTTGTTGTCATTTTGCTATACATGGTTTTTATCTTCTTTTTCTTAGATAAGTTCCTTTAACATTTCATAAAATAAGGGCTTGGCGATGATGAACTCCTTTAACTTGACCTTATCTGAGAAGCACTTGATCTGCCCTTCCATTCTAAATGAAAGCTTTGCTGGATAGAGCAATCTTGGATGTAGGTCCTTGCCTTTCATAACATGGAATACTTCTTTCCATAAAGATGTTCTGGAGGTTCCGAAGCCTCTCCTCATTTTTTAAAAATTCTTGTTACTTCATTATTTTCTGTGTGGTTGTTTCTTTATTCCTTCTGGTCCACTCCATTGATTTGAGTCCCAGTTTTCTTTCCATCACTATTGGTTCTCTGTGCATTTTCCTTCATTTCACTTAGCATAGCCTTCATTTTTTTCATCTAATTTGTGACCAAATTCAACCAATTCTCTGAGCATCCTGATCACCAGTGCTTTGAACTGTGTGTCTGATAGGTTGGCTATTTGGTTGTTTAGTTGTATTTGCTGTGAAGCTTTGATCTGTTCTTCTATTTTGTGTCATTTTTTTTTTTTTGTCTTGTAGCTCCTGTTCTGTATGAGGTGTGGAGCCTTAAGTGTTCACCAGGGCAGGGCCAGCCAGTCACTGGGTTGTGACGCTATATGTGGGGCGGGGTCCGAGAGGGAACAATGGCACTTGCTCCACTCTGCCAGATTTCAGCCCCTTCAGCAAACTGGGCCTTTCTAGTGCTGATTCCCATGTGGGTGGGCTTGTGCACATTCTGGGACCCTGTGGGTCTCTCCAACAAACTCTCCTGTGAGGCCAGGAATCTCTCCCTGTGCCTCAACTCTCCACAGATGTCTTCAATCAGTGCCCCGAGGCTCCTTTTCCCAGCACTGAGATCCTGGGTTGCTTGGTCTGTCTAGCTCCCCAGTTTCACCTGGTTTATCTGCACACACGTGCACTAATGTGGGACCACCTGGTCAGCCAACCGCCTTGCACACAGAGGCTTGCTTCACAATCGTTGCCTCGCTGGGTCTGCCTATTGCCACCCCATGTCCGGGGTCCGCCTGCTGAGGTCTTGTACTCCTGGGATGCCTTATGTGCCCAGTGCCATCACTTTCTGTGCCATGACCCCTCTCTGCCCAGCTGCCCAACTCCACCCTTCTTACCGGTCTGGATGAATATGTCTTTTTTAACTCCTTGGTTGTCCGACTTCCATACAGTTCAATTTTCTACCAGTCCTTGTTATTATTTTGTTTCTAAATTGTTGTTGTCCTTATTTTGGTTGTGTGAGGAGGCACAGTGTGTCTACCTATGCCTCCATCTTGGCCAGAAGTCCCCAGAAAAATCTTTTAAAATTATATTGAACATGCAAATACAGAACCTAAAAACAAACTCATACTTATTGGGCAAATAATCTATGATAAAAGAGGCATACATCTACAATGAGGGAAAGAGTCTCTTTGATAAATGTTGTGAAACTGAACAGACACATACAAATGAATAAACTAGATCATTTTCTTATACCACATACAAGAATAAACTCAAAACATATTAAACTATTAAATGTAATATCTGAAACCAAAAAACTCCTAGAAAACATAAGCAGTAAACTCTTTGACATAACTCTTAGAGATACTTTTTGGAAAACAAAAGAAAAATAAACAAATGGGGCTACATCAAACTAAAGAGTTTTTGCACAGCAAAGGAAACCATTAAAAAAACAAAAAGACAACCTACTGAATGGGAAAAATTTTCACCAATGATATATCTAATGAGGGTTTAATATCCAAATTTATAAAGAACTCATACAACTTAATACCCCAAAAGTCTGATTAAAAAATTGACATGCTAAAAGATGTTCAACATTACTAATCATCAGGCAAATGCAAATTAAAACCACAATGTGATAACATCTCACACCTTTGAGAAATGGCTATCACCAATAAATCAACAAGTAATAAGTGTTGGTGAGAATGTGGAGAAAAGGGAACCCTTATGAACTATTGATGAAATGTAAATTGCTGTAGCCACTATGGAAAAAAGTATGGAAATTCCACCCAAAATTAAAAATAGAACTACTGCATAACCCAGCAATCCCACTTCTGAGTATTTATTCAAAAATATCCAAACAATGTATTTAAAATGATATATGCACATCCCTGGCAGCATTTTTTGTAATAGCCAAGATATGGGAGCAACCTAAGTTTCTAGCAATAGACAAATCGATAAAGAGGTGGTATACATCTATAATGTAATTCTTTCCATTTGTGACAACATGGATAGACTTAGGAAGTATTGTGCTAAGTGAAATAAGTTAGACAGAGGGAGACAAATACCATATTATTTCATTTACATGTAGCATCTAAAAAAACAAAATAAACAAATCATAAAAGGACTCATAAATACAGAAAAAAAATTCTTTATTGTTGTTCAAGTACAGTTTTCTGCCTTTCCCCCGACCTCTCCCCATCCTCCCAGCCCTCCCCACCTCATTCCCCTGTTTCCACCCCCCCTTGTTACTGACCATGTGTCCTTTATAATTATTCCTGTAAACCCTTCACCCTTTTCCCCCATTATCCTCCTCCCTCTCCCCTCTGGTCACTGTCAGCTTGTTCTCAATTTTGATGTGTTTGGTTATATTGTGCTTGCTTGTTCATTCTGTTGATTAGGTTCCATTTAAAGGTGAGATCATATGGTATTTGTCTTTCACCAGCTGAATTATTTCATTTAGCATAATGCTATCCAGTTTGATCCATGGTGTTGCAAAAGGTAAGAGCTCTTTGTTTCTTTCTACTACATAGAATTCCATTGTGTAAATCTACCAGTTTTTTGATCCACTCATTTACTGATGGGCACTTAGGATGCTTCCACTACTTGGCTATTGTAAATTGTGCTGCTATGAACATTGGGGTGCATAGGTTCTTTTGGATTGGTGTTTCAAGGTTCTTAGGATATAATCCTAGCAGTGGAATTGCTGGGTCAAAAGGCAGTTCCATTTTTAGCTTTCTGAGGAAATTCCATTCTGTTTTCTGTAGTGGTTGCACCAGTCTAAAATCCCACCAACAGTGCACTAGGATTTCAGTTTCTCCACAACTCTCCAACACATGATTTGTTTATAAAGGCCATTCTGACTGGTGTGAAGTGGTATCTCATTGTGATTTTAATTTGCATCTCTCAGATGGCTAGCAACACTGAGTATCTTTTCATATTTCTCTGGACCCTCTATATGTCCTCCTTGGAGAAGTATCTGTTCAAGTCCTTTGCCCATTTTTTACTGGGTGGTATGTTTTACTGGCATTGAGTAATATAAGTTTTTTATATATTTTGGAGATCAAACCCTTGTCTGAGGTATCATTGGCAAATATGTTTTCCCACACAGTTGGTTCTCTTTTGCTTTTAATGCTGTTTTCTTTAGCTGTGCAGAAGCCTTTTATTTTGATAAGATCCCATGTGTTTATTCTTTCCTTTATGTCCCTTGCTCCAGGGGACATATCAGTGAAAACATTGCTGCATGGAATTCCTGAGGTTTTCCTGCCTATGTTCTCCTCTAGGACTTTTAAGATGTCACGAATTATATTTAAGTCTTTTATCCACCTTGAATTTATTTTTGTGGATGGTGTAAGTTGGTGATCGTTTCATTTTTTTTTTTGCATGTAGCTGTATAGACCTCCCAACACCTTTTGTTGAAGAAGCTATTTTTGCTCTATCTTATGCTTCTGTCTCATTTGTTGAATATTAATTGACCGTAAAGACTTGGGTTTATTTCTGAGCTATCTATTCTGTTCCATTGGTCCATGTTTCAGTTCTTAGGACAGTACCAGGCTGTTTGATTACAGTGGCCTTGTAATAAAGTTTGACATCAGGTATTGTGATCCCTTCTACTTTGTTATTCTTTCTCAAAATTGCTGCAGCTGTTCAGAGTGGTTTATGATTCCATATAAATTTGTGAATTGTTTGTCCTATATCTGTGAAATATGCCACTGGTACTTTAATAGGGATTGTGTTGAATCTATAAATTGCCTTGGGTAATATGGACATTTTGATGATTTTAACTCTTCTAATCCATGAACATGATATATGTTTCCATTCATTTGTGTCTTCCTTAATTCCTTTTTTCAGTGTAACCAAGGAGGTCTTTTACTCTTATTGTTATATCAAATGGGATGTTTTTCCTGATTTCTGTTTCTGATATTTCATTGTTGGGATGTGGGGGGAGGGGGAGCTGCAGGTGGAGCGCCGCCCCCCCCCCCCCCCCCCCGACCACCACGGTTGAGAATAAGTCTAGCAAGACATAATCTTCTTGGGAGGAGAGGTGGCCAATCTCTCAAAGGAGAAGGGCCAAGAGCCTCTTCCTCAATGGCCTTTTATTGGGTTTGTTTACACAGGAATTCAGGTAAAGATCAAACAATAGATAACAAAGAACTCTGAGGGTCTATTTTGACTCAGGGTCAGATAGCTAAACAGTTGTAAAACTTTCAGGAACAAACTTACTTCTTGTTTGGACCCTTATCATTTAATTGAAAGCATTCTAAACAAAGCAGGTTTCACAGGATTTTACATATTTTTTCTTAGACCTGATCACCAGGGGAAACTGCCCTTTCCAGCACAGGGCTGCACCACCCTCTGTAATTGTTTCAGGCTTAGGTGGAGCAAGGGAAGTAAGGCAGCCAAGAGATTAGGAGATTTCTCACAGACAATGAGGACTCAGGCTTTGTCAAAGCCGAGGGGCGAGCGTCCATCACCCCCTTTGCTGTAGACCCCAGAGTCCTTCCTTGGGGGTCTCCCACATGATCCTGCCTGTCTTAGGTTGTTCCCCTCTTGGGGAATCTTACCCATTATTGACTAACCAACCAAGCATTGGGGGCCAGGCAGAGTGAAGTAAAAGAAACAGAAGCAATGCTCCTGCCAGGGAGATAAGCTTTTGTCTCCTTGGTGGCTTACAGACCAAGGTCGCTCCCTCAGCCTTAGCCTTGGCGGGGGTTACAGGTTCTGAAACCAGGCAGGGTGGTTCCCAACATTAGTACACATAAATGCCTTTGATTTCTGAATATTGACTTTGTATTCCACTGTTTTGCGAAATTCATTTATTAGGTTGAGCAGTTTTTTGGTGGTGTCTATAGGATTTTCTATGTATACTATCATGGCATCTGCAAATAATGACAGTTTTGTTTTCTCTTTTCCAATTTGGATGCCTTTTATTCCTCTTTCCTGTCTGATTACTGTGGCTAGGATTTTCAATACTATGTTGAATAGAAGTGGTTAAAGCAGACAACCTTGTCTTGTGCCTGATCTTAGTGGGAAAGTTTTCAGTTTTTGCCCATTGAGTATGATATTGGCTATATATTTCTCATATATGGCCTTTATCATTTTGTGGAATACTCCCTCTATTCCCATTTTGCTGAGTGTCTTTATAATAAATGGTTGATATACCTTATCAAGTATATCTTGATATCTTGATATCTTGATATCTTGATGTATTCTGTCTATTGATTTGCAAGTATTGTACCATCCTTGCATCCCTGGGTGAATCCCATTTGGTCATGGTGTATGATCTTTCTTATGTATTGCTGGATGTGGTTTGCCAATATTTTGTTAAGGATTTTAGTGTCTACATTCATCAGAAATACTGGCCTGTAGTTTTCTTTCTTTGTTGTGTCTTTATCTGATTTGGGCGTTAGGATGATGCTGGTTTCATAAAAAGAGTTTGGGAGTCTTCCATCTTCTTGGATTTTTTGGAATAGTCTGTGAAGGATAGGGGTTAGCTGTTCCTTAAACATTTTGTAAAATTCTCCTGTGAAACCCTCCAGTCCAGGGCTTTTGTGTGTTGGAAGTTGTTTGATTACTGCTTCAATTTTGTCAACTATTATTGGTCTGTTCAAGGTTTCTGCTTCTTCTTCATCCAGGTTTGGAAGATTATATTTTTCTAGAAATTTGTTCATTTCACCTAGGTTTTCAAATATCTTTGCATCTAGTTCTTTGTAGTAATTTCTTACAATCCTTTGTGTTTCTGTAGTATCAGTTGTAATCTCTCCTCTTTCATTTCTGATTGTGTTTATTTGGATCTTCTCTCTTTTTTCTTGATGAGCCTGTTTAAAGGCTTGTCCATTTTGTTTATCTTTTCAAAGAACCAGCTCCTGTATTTATTGATCTTTAGAATTGTGCTTTTAGTCTCTATGTCATTCAATTCTGCTCTGATCTTGGTTATTTTTTTCCTTCTACTTGCTCTGGGCTGTCTTTGTTGTTGTTCTTCAAGTTCTTGTAGATGCAGGGTTAGGTTATTTATTTGAAATGTTTCTACCTTGTTTAGGTAGGCCTGTCTCCCTATGAACTTCCCTCTCAGGACTGCCTCTACTGTGTCCCATAAGTTTTGGGTTGTTGTGAATTCATTTTCATTTGTTTCTAGGAACTGATTTCTTCCTTGATCTCACTCTTGACCCATTCATTGTTTAATAGCATGCTATTCAATCTCCATGAGTTTGAGTGTTTTTAAGTTTGTTCCTTGAGGTTGGTTTCTACTTTCAGTCCCCTGTCAGAAAAAATGCTTGATATGATTTCAATTTTTTTTTAATTTTTTGAGGCTTGTGTTGTATCCTATCATGTGGTCTATCTTTGAAGATGTTCCATGTGCATTTGAAAAGAGTGTGTATTTTGTCTCTTTGGGATGAAATGCTCTATATATATCAGTTAAGTTCATTAGATCTAGGTTATTGTTCAATATTGCAATATTTTTTATGTATTTGGGTGCTCCTATGTTGGTGAATATATATTTATAATGTTTATGTCTCCTTGATGGATTTTTCCCTTGGGTACCATGAAGTGACCTTCCAGGTCTCTTTTTATGGCTCTTTTTTTAACATCTATTTTGTCTGATATAAGTATTGTTACCCTGGCTTTTTTTTTCCTGTCCATTTGCTTGGAATAGTTGTTTCCAGTTCTTCAATGTCAGTCTGTATAGGTCTTTTGTTCTGAGATGGGTCTCTTGTAGGCAGCATATGTGTGGGTCATGCTTTCCTATCCATTCAGCTACTCTATGTCTTTTGATTGGAGCATTTAATTCATTTACATTTAAGGTTATTATTGATAGGTACTTATTCCTTGCTATTTTTGTACCTGTGTTCCTCTTTCTCTCACTTTTTTTCTTCCTTTTCTCAGAAAAAAATTTGATGATTGATGGATGGGAGGGAGATTGTGAGTCGGGTGAAAAAAAAAAGGGGATAAGATATATAAATAGCCAGTTATAGAAACAGTCATGTGTATGTAAAGTATAGCATAGGGAACACAGTCAATAATATTATAATAACTGTGTATGATGTCAGATGCATAGTAGGCTTATTAGGATAATTGCTTCATAAGTTATATAAATGTCTAATCACTATGTTGTATACCTGAAACTCATATAATATTATGTCAACTGTAATTAAAAAATAAATAAATACATTCAAAGAGAAAATAAAATGGAATAATACAAAATATTTAACTAAAATGAGGGAAGACATAAACAAGAAATTTAATATTTTTTAATTTTAAACAAAAAACAAATGCAATGAATAAAGAACTGTTTCAAATATAAGGTATATTATTTAACTATTATCAATAATCACGTTAAATGTGAATGATCTAAATACACCAGTTAAAAAACAGAGATTGTCAGAGTGCTTAAATGTAAAAAAACAAGATCTAATTACACAATGTATACAAGAAATCTACTTTAAATATAAATGTGCACATAAATAAAATGTAATGGGATAGAAGAAGGTATAGCTATAACTATAATTATAAACAAAGTGTACTTCAAAACAAAAGAATTTTTAGGAATAAAGAGTGGCAACGCATATGGTAAAAGAGTCGATTACGTTTATAGAACACTCCATCCAACAGCAGAACACACATTTTTCTCACATTGAACATTCACCAACTTTGTAGACCACAAAGCACACCTTAATAAATTTAAAATAATATAAAGTATATAAAAGATATTCACAGATCACTGTGAAATTTAACTAGAATTAGGAAAGATTGCTGGAAAATTCAAAATATTTGAAGATTAAATAGCGTACTTCTAAAAACGTATGATCAAAGAAGATTCAAAAGAATCTTATTTTTATTTTTATTTTTCATTGTTGTTTAATTATAATTGTCCCCATTATTCCCCTTCACTTTCCCCTGTGCTACCCACTCCCACCTCCCACTTTCAGTCCTCCCCCCCACAGTTGTCTTTGTTCATGGGCCCTTTATACATGCTCCTTGGCTTGACCCCTTCCCTCTTTTCCCTCATTACCCCTTCCCTTCTGGTCACTGTCAGTTTGTTCTTTCTTTCCATGCCTCTGCTTCTATTTTGCTCACTTGTTTTGTTGATTAGGTTCCACTTATAGGTGATATCATACGGTATTTGTCTTTCACTGCCTGGCTTATTTCACTTAGCATAGTACTCTCCAGTTCCATCCATGCTGTCATGAAGGGTAGGAGTTCTTTCTTTCTTTCTGCTGCATAGTATTCTGTTGTGTCAAAAGAATTTTTTAGTTGCACTAAATAAAAATACAACTGATTAAAATTTATGGGATAAAGTGAAAGTAGTACTTAGAAGGAAATTTATAGCATCAAATGCGTATATTAGAAAGAAAAATGACCTAAAATTGTTCATCTAAATTTCTGTCTTAGGAAAACAGAGAGTAATTTAAGCCTAAAGCTAGAAGGAAAAAAAGTAAATAATAAAACTTTAGAGCATAAATTAATGAAATAAAAACTGGAAAATAACAGAGAATGTCAACAAAATCAAAATATTCCTATTTGAAATTATCAATAAAATTGCTAAGCCTCTAGTCAGGCTAGTAAAAGGAGAAGATACAAATCATCAATATCAGAAACAGAAAAGGGGTCATCACTACTTATCCTATTAACACTGAAAGGTAATAAAGAAACACTATAAACACTATAGCCACAAATTTTGTGACACATGAAATTAATCAATTCCTTGAAAGACACAATATATCAAAACTCATACAAAAAGAAATACATAATATGAATGAACCCAAATCAGTTTTAAAAATTGAACTAGTAAATAACAGTTCCATAAGAAAAAACCCAGCCCAGATGTTTTCCTTGTAAATTCTATCAAATATTTAAGGAAGCAACGATGACAATTCTTCACAATCTCTCCCAGAAAACAGAAGCAGAAGGGATGCTTTCTAACCCTTTCTCTGAGTTATTTTACAACAGTTTCACTGGCCTCCTTGGCTTTACTGAAACAAACTGGGTCCGCCTGTGGACTTTCTGTGCCTTCTACTTGGACACTCCTCCTCAAAATGTTCACATGGCCTATATCTTTAAATCTTTTAACTTTTTTGTTCCAAACTTAAATATCTGATCTGATATTTAATGATTTGATATCTACTGAAAACAGCAACACACTTGTATCTTCGGCATCACTGCTTATTCGAATTAAAGATAAGGATAGAATCTTAAAAGCAGCAAGAGAAAAGGAGTCAGTTACCTACAAAGGAGTGCCCATAAGACTTTCAGATGATTTCTCAAAAGAAATCTTACAGGCAAGAAGGGGCTGGAAGGAAGTATTCAAAGTCATGACAGGAAAGGACCTACATCCAAGATTACTCTATCCAGCAAAGCTTTCATTTAGAATGGAAGGGCAGATAAAGTGCTCCCCAGATAAGTCAAGTTAAAGAAGTTCATCATCACCAACCCTTATTATATGAAATGTTAAAGGAACTTACCTAAGAAAAAAAAGATAAAAAATACGAACAGTAAAATGACAACAAACACAAATATCAACAACTGAACCCCAAAACAAAAACAAAAACAAAATGAACTAATCATACAACTAGAACAGGAACAGAATCACAGAAATGGAGACCACATGGAGGGTTATCACCAGGGATGGAGAGCGGGGAGAATGGGGGAAAAGATACATGGAATCAGAAGCACAAATGGTAGGTACAAAGTAGACAGGGGGAGGTTAAGAATCATATAGGAAAAGGAGAAGCCAAAGAACTTGTATGTACAACCCATGGACATGAACTAAGGTGGGGGGATGCTGGTGAAAAGGGGGGTGCAGGATGGAAAGGGACAAAGGGGAGAAAAAATGGGACAATTGTGATAGCATAATCAATAAAATAACACTTTAAAAAACTAAAAAAAAAAGGAGTTCTTGCATATTTTTCCACTGTTGCATCTTTATTAGTATAGCATCTAATCATAGTAATTGCTCATTATATTACCATAATTGTTGAGTAAGTAAATAGATGGATTGTGCAAAAGGACATTTGACTTTTTTCTAAGCCTGGCTTATATGAAAAGGTATAACCCAACAGTTATAAATGACTCATTTTTCTTTAAGAGGGAAGACATTGCCTATAAGAGAATTGATTCCAAAATTTCCCCCAGATGAATTGCTGATATGAGTGTGTATATATCTTTGGCAAGGGATAAAAGAGGGCAATTCATCATACTATTGAAATATTTTTTTATTTTATTTTTAATTAAAAGCTTCATACTTTCTTAATTTAAATAATTCATGTCATTTAATTGTATAATGTATCTATATCAAATATTATTATCTGATACTGTCATTTAAATTCCAGTGCGTTGTAATGTATTAGCAAATGTGATGTTACATTTAAGTGTTTGGCACAGGTTCTAAGCACATAATAATCTCTCAATAAATGTGCCTTCTCTTTGTGTAGTCACTAGGTGACACTCTGGTTCACGTTGAGTGAATACAACACTGGAATTCTGGAGAATATCTAGAAAATTACATTTTGAACATCATCTTTTGCTAGCCAAGCTCTCTACTGCCAAACACTAACCATCAAAATGGACATAATTAATTCTTCATATGTCCTAGTAATAGAAATCCATGACCATCATAACCATCTCAAATGGGTACACAAAAATCCTACATTGTTCAATACTAAAATATTATTCAATATTATAAATGTTATTTAAAGATTTAACAATGAATTTTTCTGTCTCTATTTCTGAAAGCCAAATATCTAGAAGTCATATTTGACACTTCTACCACTCTTACCCACAAGAGAGATTTTACCACCAAATTCTGTTTACTGTTTCCTAAATATTTCTCAAACCCATCCATTTCTCTTTCCACCCTATTGCTCTCACCATAACAAAGTAACATCATCTCTTCCATAAACTAAATCTGATCATAAATCTGATGAAAATCCTTCAGTTAAGAGTTCCAGCCAAGATGGAAGCATAGGTAGAAACCCTGTGCTTCCTCACACAACCAAAAGGAGGACAACAACCAATCTAAAATTAAAAAAAAAAAAACAACAACCAAAAAC
Organism: Tonatia bakeri; assembly: GCA_004024845.1. Classification (NCBI taxonomy): domain Eukaryota; kingdom Metazoa; phylum Chordata; class Mammalia; order Chiroptera; family Phyllostomidae; genus Tonatia; species Tonatia bakeri. The sequence goes on from PVIA01001642.1 coordinate 187,404, forward strand.
ACCAGAAAATCAAACTGCATGGAACTCTGACAACCAAGGAATTAAAGAAAAAATCAACCAGGACAACCAGACTGGTAAGGTGGACCACACAAGCCAACTCAGAAAAACCTCAGTGAGGCAGCTGAGGGGCCGGGTTGACTGCGGAGCTCAGCAGAGCTGAGTGGGAGGGACTGACTTAAGGGGAAAACTGAGGCTCAGAACTGACCATGAGCTATGCTGGGGTTGCCATGGTGAGAGATACTTCCAGTCTGACTCTAGAGTCTGTTGGAAAGTGCGCTAGAGATGGCAGGCAAGCTTCATTGTTCCCTCTCTGGCCCCACCCACACAGGCAGCACAGCAAAGAGGGTTGGTTGCCCTGCCGGGATGAACACATAAGGCCCCACCCCTTTCAACCTATTTGCTGCACCAAGACAAAGAAATATGGCCGAAATGAAAGAACAGAGCAAAGCCTCAGAACTAAGCAATGAGGAGATAGCCAACCTATCTGATAGAGAATTTAAAGCCCTGGTAATCAAAATGCTCACAGAACTGATTGAGCTTGGTCAAAAAATGAAAGAACAAATGAAAGATACCCAAAATGAAATAAAGCAAAATATTCAGGGAACCAACAGTGACAAGAAGGAAACCAGGATTCAAAGCAACAATTTGGAACAAAAGGAATAAATAAACATCCAACTGGATCAGAACGAAGAAACAAGAATTCAAAAAAAAAAAAATGAAGAGAAGCTGAGGATTCTCTGGGGCAAACTGAAACATTCCAATATCTAAATTATAGGGGTGCCAGAAGGAGAACAACAGCAAGAAATTGAAAACTGATTTGAACAAATAATGAAGGAAAACTTATGCAATCTGGTGGAGGAAATAGACTTCCAGGAAGTCCAGGAAGCTCAGAGAGTCCCAGAGAAGTTGGACCCAAAGAGGAACACACCAAGGCACATCATTATTAAGTTACCCAAGATTAAATGTAAAGAGAGAATCCTAAAAGCAGCAAAAGAAAAGGAGATAGTTACTTACAAAGGAGTTCCCATAAGGCTATCTGTTGATTTCTCAAAAGAAATCTTACAGGCAAGAAGGGGCTGGAAAGAAGTATTCATAGTCATGAAAGGCAAGGACCTACATCCAAGATTACACTATCCAGCAAAGCTCTTATTTAGAATGGAAGAGCAGACAAAATGCATCCCAGATTAGGTCAAGTTAAAGAGTTCATCATCACCCAACCCTTATTATATGAAATATTAAAGGGACTTATGTAAGAAAAAGATCAAAAACATGAACAATAAAATGACAACAAACTCACAACTATTAACAAATGAATGTAAAAGAAAAGAATAACAATGAAAACAAAAACTAAGCAAACAACCAGAACAGGAACAGAATCAGAGAAATAGACATCACACAGAGGGAGTTCAGTGGAGAGGGGGAAGGGAAAGGTAGGGGGGAAAGGTACAGGGAAGAAGTATAATTAATAGGCATAAAATACACAGGGAAAGATAAAAATGGATAAGTAACAGAGGACTCAAAGACCTTATATGTACAACCCATGGACATGAACTAAGTGGGGGGGAATACGAGAGGGTTGCAGGGGGCAGGGTGGAGAGGGGATAAAGGGGAAAATTGGGAAAAACTGTAATAACATAATCAATAAAAATACTTATAAAAAAAGAAAAGAAATCTTTCAGCTAAATGCCATCGTTCATATAATAAAGACATAAATCTTTAGCTGTTGCAGACCACTCTGTGTGGTTTTCGGGGACTGTAGCCCCATGAGAGCAGACCTTGAAAGAGGTCAGTAAGTCTCACTGGAAAACCAGGAAATGCAGAAGGCAAGCATGACCCAATACTAACATCAAGGTTCTGTGGGAAAATCAGGCCTGATAAATATATTCTATCCTTTGAAGCTTGTTTTGCTTTTTATAACTCTGTTGATATAAACCAGATATCAAGGCATAAAGAGTAAACTCCTTATCTCATGAAACATGTCTTAAAGACCATCTAGCACCAGTCTGTTACTAGCACCAGTAACAGACTTAGAACTAAGGAAAATCTCTGTGTTCCTCCCATTGTTATCTATAGATAATACCTGTTTTTGTATGACTATAGCATTTTGACATTGATTGATGAACTATGCATGTATGCTGTATACCTCTACACATACTATTTCCAATAAAAGCCATTTGGGAGAGGGGCTTGGGGCATTCCCTACTGGAGGGAATTGCCACCCCCTTTTCCACTGGAACAAGATTGTATTTGGGATAATTTATTCTCATGTGTGGTGGCCAGGAGACCTCTGTGGGATGGAGTTCTCCTACATTTAGCAAGGCAATCAAGCCCTTCCATGCTTACCTCCCATTCTCTCCCAGCTCTCAGTATCCAGGCTACCTGTGTACTGCACTATGCTCCCATCTTGTATCATAGGGTCTCTGGCATGCTCTTTCCTCATCCTGAAATGTCTCATATTTAATCATATCCACTCTCTTCACCTATTTATCAACATTCTTTGTAAACAATAAATGGTCAAATAGGAAAGCAAATTTTGCTTCTTTGTAGAAGCCTTCCCAATCTTTGTCTGCTTTAGGTGATATTTCCATTTGCTATCATGAACTATATTCCATTTCTTCATTTATATGAGTTTATAGTTTTAATTAATTTTGTGAGCATTTGATTATAGTCCTTCTCTCTCTTAGTAATCTATAAATTATTGAAAAACAGACATTATGTCTGATTTTGCTTCATTTAATCCCCATATGCTGTTTGGTACCTAAAACATTTAAGGCGTTCAATATATATGAGTATTTGTTGAGTGAATGAATGAAGGTAAGTTTTGTTCATGGCCATTAAAATGACTTGGCTCCAGCAATTCCCAGTCTCTCTCTGTCTCACATTTCTAGTGCCTAGAAGATAAAAATCTTACCAGTCCTGCTTGAATTATATACAAATACTAGACCAACAAACTAGGGCCAGAATTTTAAGGTTATGAGTAGGCATGTGATCATTGAGGGTCATATATTTGTCCCAAAAAAGAGAATACTTGGAGCCACAGATTACACAAGTATCATCTACAAATTCCTGTCACTGGATTGGTATAAGATGTAGATTAGATGTTATGGCACAGTGTTCTGCACAGTGTGGAGTATGTGCTTAGCACTTTAGAGATTTGCTTTTGTTTTGAGTCACCTTTTCAAGTATTCTACACACACACACAAAGACTAGAAGTCTGCACTCAAATATGTCAAAATGGGGTTTTTTTGCCTCTTATAACCTATTTTAAAATTAGAAAATCTTCATATGGGCAAATGATTAACAGCATATATCCATAATATTTAGTAATTTGGCATAGATTATAAAATGGTGACCATGGAGGTGAAAAAGGGTGGAGGGGGCATAAATGGTAATGGAAAAATATAAGTATTTTTTAAAAGAATTATATATTTAAAACCAGTTACCCACAAAGCATTGACTTAATAATAGTGGACAAATAAGCTCCATACCATAGGAGCATATAACCAGAGTGGTAGACTCATGCAATCATGATACAATGAAAAGTCTTAGGAGAGAGCTATATACCAAGGACTACACAGGTACGAAATGGGAAAACACCATCAAGTATGGGCAGGCAGATTTTGAAAGAATATTTATGCACACATGAAACATTCTTCTGCACAAATAGCTACTGGGTGTTTTCTTACTTCACCAAATGTGTGGAGGTTGTTCTCCTTTTCACTTGAAATGCCTTATGTAGGTCCATCAAATTCATAAGTGCTAGATGTCTTTTAATCATAGAAAACCCAGACTCCCATGAATATCTCTCTTTCCCTTACAAAAACCCATTCCCTACTACTTAAAGGAGAAAGAGCTTTCCTGCTACATTAAATCTTGTAAAAAAAATTAGAATTAGGAGGCATATACTGACAAATGGGGAATTCACTATGTTTCATAACCATCAAGGATCCACTCTCTTTTAATTCCTTGATTTCTGGGATGCCACAATGAAATTGAATTTTTTTCTCCAAGTGATAAATATTCTAATTTTCTGAGTTGAGAAGAATCAAGCTAACAAAACAGTTCAAATACCAACTTAAAACAATTGAAAATCATGGGGCACAGGAAGAATGTGAATTTCAGCATGGACTAGTTCCAAATCAGTTAATTGGGCATAAAATATTTTATACATTTATTTCTAAGGTTAGACCATTTATACATTCTCTTTTCTTTCAAAAATTATGGGTCAGATCTAAATCTTTGAAAAAGTGTAGCTAATTCCATTGAAGAAGTACCTACAACTTCTATAAAAGAGTTTTCCTTGTATCTGTTAATAAGCTGAAGTTTCCCCATATATTTTGAGTTATTTTAAATCATTTGAAAATCAGTTGTAAATATTATATGGTTACTTCTGAGAACCTAATATTATTTGTACACAACATCCTCAAAAAATTCTAAGTTTTATATCCTGTACTTCTCCACGTTTCTATCATTGTTATGTTTCTATTACATTATTATTATTATCATTATTATTATTTTATTATTTGGTTAAATACTGCTTAGTAAACTTTTATTCAAGCAAGAAATTAATGTTAGAATAAATTTGTTTTGCTTTGCTTTGCTAATCTATCACCCCAAAGTAGGAAAGATAAAATCTATTTTCCTTCAAAATTTAGTTTACAATAGAAATGTACTAGCTTTCAATTGTAAAAACAAACTCCTATCTTACAGATATGATATTAAAATGGATGTGAAGATGATGTAGTAAAAATAAACTCCAATAAATGAATATGCCATTCTCACATGATCAAAAGCACACACTGTAGCTCAGCTCTCTGAGTGCACACACACGTTCAAAGCAAACACCCATAAATTTGCATTCACTTCTGTTCCACCATTGATTTGGCCTTCTGGCCAAAATGCTTGCCTTAGAGACAAAGCAACTTAACAATATTCAGAAGCAGCAAAAAGAAATAAATGAACCCTGGTTACCTATCATTGGGAGAAGGAAAGGTACAATTAAAGCAATGAAAGAGACTAACACATATACATAGAAAAACCCAGAACAGCACATAAGACAATCTCTAACACCAAGTACACAAATGACACCAGTAATGGGAGTAAAGGAGATGTTCTGACAACTATATCTGGTACTAAATAGATACTGTGACAAATAAAAATAGCCAGAACAAGCTTTATAATGGAATTAAGACGTAGGGTAGGAAACTAATGACTTGGGATAAAGACAAACGTGGTGACAATGGCAGGTAGTGTGACAAATGAAATGCTTGGATAAGCAAAATTCAGGAAACCAGACAGCTGAAAGGCCCAAGACCAAGACTGAGACAAATCTGTCAGCAATACCAATAGCATCACACTGTGCCAAAAGACAGCACTAAATTATAAATGTTAATGATAGATGGATTCAGTAAAACCACAAACGGAACAAAAGAAATGGAAAAATGCCCTTTCTGTACTGTTTGATGTAGGTCTTCATTTTAAGGAAGATATACAATAGTGCCTCTTTTTCTGTGGGCTGTACATTCCAAGACCCCCAGAAGATGCCTGAAACCACAGATAGTACCAAACCCTATATATATTATGTTTTTCCCTATATATACACACCTATAAAGTGTAATGTATAAACTATGCACCATAAAAGTTTAACAATAACTAATAATAGAACAATTATAGCAACATATTGTAACAAATGGTGAAATGGGGTCTTTCTCTCTCAAAATATCTTATTATAATTACCTTATTGGTTAAAGGAAACACTTTATGGCTTCTTTCTGGCATACCTGAATTGCCAGCATCACTACTGTTATGCTTTGGGGCCATTATTCAGTAAAATAAGGGTTACCTGAACACAAGCACTGTGATACTGACATAGTTGCTCTGATAACCAAGATGGTGACTAAGTGACTAGCAGGTGGGGAACATTTACACTGCGAAGACACTGGGCAAAGGGAGGATTCATGTCCCAGTTGGGACAGCACAGAGCAGTACAGTGTTAGATTTCATTATGCTACTCAGCATAGTGTGCAAGTTAAAACTTATGAATTGTTTATTTCTGGAATTTTTCTTTTGATAGTTTCAGACCTCAGTTGACTGCTGGTAACCTCCTGCAGAAAGATAAGCTGCAGATAAGTGGGGACTGCTGTAACAGTCATGTTTTCACATGCAGGAGCGTCTTTGAGTTCCAGTAGGAGCATGCTTTGAATGCCACCAACCCTTTTCTACCACTGCCTCTTTGTCATTAGAAAATGTTCATTTGCATAGAAAATCTTGAACTCAGTCATAAAAGAGCATTCAGAAAGAAAGTCAGATGACAGAAGGAAAAAAATAAGGAATAAAGAAAGAATATAAAGCTAAAAAAAGGAAGAAAGGGGGCCAAAGAAAGAGAAGATAAATAATAACTGACAGAAAAGTAAAAAAGATAAAAGAATAAAAAATCAACTATTCAAATACTTGCTGAGCAGCTACTACTGTAAGTAGATACTGCATAAGGCATTAGAGATATTATGGTGGAAAAAACAATGATGGTCTCTGGCTTCACAGAGCTTAGAATTTGGTAGCAGAAAAAAGACATTAATTAAACAACCACACAAAGGAATGCAAAATTGAAATTGTATTCAATTTTTAAGTGTTTTGAAGACAAGGGTACATGATACTCTGAATGCATATAACAGAAATTGTACAGGGAAGTCTTCTCTAAGGAATTGATAATGAAGCTGATACAAGGGAGCAAAGGTTTGAGGACACAGGTGGGCAGTCCTCCAGACAATGGGATTGGCATATGCACAGACCCTGTGGTAAGAAAAATAGTGAGAGAGTAGGACCAAAAGAAGGTGAGGAGGTAGGGGAGTGGTTAGAACAGAGAGAATCTGGGAATGTATGGTATGCCTAATGAGGCTGAAGGATTAGGCTTCACTCAAGCTATTGGATCTTCTTCCTAAGAGGAATAAACGCCTTGAAAGTTTTAAGCATAAGAATAGCATAACCTCCATTTACTGAGCAGCTAGCATACCCACCACTATGGGCCAGCCCATATGTTCATACCATCTCCACACTCACTCACCCCATCTACCAAGTATGCAGCATTAGAGACTTATTCTCAATCATGGGTCTTCGCATTGCAGCTCCCCCTACCTAGAACCCTCTTTCTCAATGTCCACATGTCTCACTCCTCACTTCACTTTAGGTCTCAGCTCAAATGTCTCCTCATATAAACCTTTCCTAAACTCAAACTGAATGACTATTCTGTCCCCACTGCTATTTATCCTCTTAACTTGCTTTGTATAGTTTCACTATTCTTATCACTAACAGAAACTATATTCTAAATATTTTTATTTGTTAACATTATAAAACACACATGTACATAAATACACATAATACACACAAAGAGAATGTGTCTCCAGGAAGGCAGAGACTTTATTGCTAACAATGCCTGATACATTGCAGTGCTCCATAGTATTGAGTGAATGATGCAAAAAGAATGAGTGCTGATTGTCACTTAGATCATAGTCACCCAAAAAAGCTATATTCTGGCCTGGTGATTTTATTATCTGCATTCTCTCCACCACTTCATTCAAACAAGACAGCTTCAAACTTAAAAAGAATTATCAATCAGAAACCTCTACTTACCTTACCTAGTTGCATCAGAACACAACGAAACACCGAGAAAAGCATAAATACAAAATTACTGTACATTAGGCATGTGAAAGAGAGGATATTTGCAAATTTGCAGGTAAGACTGGTAGGATTAGAGATATTATTTACAAAAATAGTGTTGCTGTCCTAATTGAAAAATACACAAAGAAAAAATAATAATTGCAAAATCTAGAAAGGGGCAAAAGTCTACAAATATTGTCCTTATATCACTGAAAGCCAGCACAGAGAAGAGTTATTCAAAGAACCAAAGCAATTAAATACATCAGACACTTATGAAGTATGTGTTTTTTCACTGAGACTTTATTGCACATATTAATACACAAAGTACTATAATAAATATTGGTGCAAAATTAAGCCATACTGCTAGATAAATTCTATAATATTGGTGAAGGAAGAAAATTTTTAACTCTGATTCTGAAGTATGAGTATGAGATAAGCTTAGAGAAATAGATTGCCATAAGGACTAGAGGGAGAAGAAAGAAAAGTAATCTCCTTCCATATTGAAAGTAGATCCTAATGTTACAATCAACAAGAAATAAAGAACATTCATTAAACATATCTGTTTTTTTAAAGGCAGGTAGAACAAAATGAGCATCTTGTGTATGGAAAACTCTTAAATTGTCTTCATGAGGATGGGAGGAAGAGAGGGAAAGAATGTAAAATAAACAACTAGTTATCTACTTATGGTTAAAATTTCTGACCAGTAAAGAATACTTTTTTTATCTTCTAGACTATTTTCATACAATGAGCTCAAAGGGGCTTAACAGAAGGGACCTGAAACAAAGACAGTAACCATCTGACTGTCAAAAACACACCCCTGAAATTCCTATGGTGAGTCACATTATAGGTTAAAATATTGATGTCCTCTGTTACAATGCAAATATTTTAACTATTGTAAAATTTGCCTTGTTGTTAAGAGTGTGACCAATGGACCACAAGCATCAGCATCACCTCAAAGACAACTTAGAGATTCAGAAAACCGGGCCCCATCCAGACCTGCTAAATCAGAGTCTGCATTTTAATGTGGTCTCTGGGTAAACTCACATTCACATTAAAGTTGAATATATATATAAAATGTGATATATAATATATAATATATACATTAAAGTTGAATGTGTGTATATATATATATATATATATATATATATATATATATATATATATATATTACCCAGGAAATTAATTCAGTAAAATATTGTCTTTAATACCTAGAACATTTTCACACTATCCTTAGAAGAGCACAGAATTCTGGAATAAATTACAAAAGACAAATACAGTATTTGTGAATTAAGAGTAACAGAAAAGTGGTGAATCTTGGAACACAATCAAAATGGTAAGCCTAAGCCTGAAACAACAATCAGATTTGTCTACAGAGCCAGATTCTGAAAGTGAGCATCAGCTCCTGCGCACAGGAATCATGATGAAATAGGAAAGGAGGGAAGGAAGAGGAATGAAAGGGAAATGAAAACATATTATTTATTATTTTCTTCATGGATTTTCATGGGTTTTTATTTACCAACAGATTTGCTTTGGGGTATCATTTTACAATAAATCAACAATTCCCTAATTTTCCCATACATTATAGAGAGGGTAGGCAAGGCATAAATAACCATGGCTTAGAGGTATCTCATCTCTCAGGGCTACTAACTAGCTCAGTTCTCCAAAAGAGGGCATTTTGTCTTCTGGGTCTCTGATCTCTCACCTGTATGAAGGAGGTTTGTACTATGAGCACTCTACCATGGTTTCCCCCCACACTATTCATAATTCCAGTGGCATCTTACCAGTGTATGCCAAATGAAAAAAAAAATGGCATAAAGGGGCTTGAACTAAAGTATTGGAGGAGATATTATGTATGTACGTATATACATCAACAAACCCAACATGTATCCATACATGTGTAAATACATAGTATACATTCACTGTAAATACTTTTCTTAAATTATCCCTAAAATTTCATTAACATTTCAGTTAATTTTAACCTGGTTGCAGGTATCAGTGAAAGAAAATTATGTAAATTATCTATGCTTCTACATGTGGAAAACCTATTAGCCCAAGGGAAACCTCTTATCCAGAAATTGTATAAGGATACTTGTAGAAGGGACTTGGCTCCTAAGTATAGTGAAGCATTTTCCCAAGAACAAATTTGTACTGCATAAGCATCTTCCAAAAAGTCCCCCAAATCTTGGGAATGTTATCCTGTAAAAACTATATTCCATTTAACAACTCATGGTGCATATCTGAAACTGTTGGACTTGTAGAGTTAATCATACAAAGCTTTGGGAATTTATCTTTTTTCTAGTGCTCTGATGAAGATTTTATAACTTCATGTTTTTATGAGAGTATGATTAGCAACTATTGTCTAAATGGTTTTCAACATTGATATAATGACATAAAATTATGCACCAAGGAACAGAGCCCACCTTGTATTCGGATTGACTGAATTGGGACCTATTTTTAATTAATGATATCCCTGGTGATACTTGCTGTGGATATAGGCATTAAGCAGACCCAAAACCTCTGCCTTTTCTGCAAGTACCCATCCATGCTGGAAAGAATGAATGGACCAAAGTTGTTTCCATAAAACAACCCACAAGAATTCTCTCATGAGAAATGGTTTGTTTCTTTCCATGGAGTATTCTCAATGTATGATCTGATGTTCCCAACTATGGCTTCTGAAAAATTTCTCTCATGCTGTATCATTTCACAGTATGGAGAAAATCTCCCTGAGTAAATATTCCACTGCATCCTTTCTACCCTTCCATTCTTTCATCAATGCATTTATTAAAATGGCCACCGATAATTCTCCTTTTATTCATTTGTCATTGGCAGAAGCATTGAGCTCCCAATCCACATTTTTGCAAGTGATGAACCAACCCTGCTATTTCTTATGCTATGCTCTCTTTCTGTTTGCTGCTCAGCCCAATTCAGCAATAGAAAATACTTGAGTAGCAGCAGCATCTAAACACAAGCCTGAGCATCAGCAACTTTGAGTTCAAATTCCATCTCTGAGGCACGTTTGTTCTAAAGTTGAGAGCTGTCTAAAGAAGCATTCATCGTGGCATTCAGACAAGCCAGTCTGGAAACCACTGTGCTTATGTGCTAACACAAATAAAACCTGCTCACAGCTGTGCTCATGGAGTTTTTAAGTAGACTTCTAATAGAGGTCTAGTCTAACACAAAAAGCATAGTTAAAGGCAAAAAGCAAGTGACCCAGCTTGCCCTTCAATCAGAATGACTTTGACTACTCAGAGTTCAGTAGGCAGCAAAAGGAAGATTTCAAGGTCAGTTTCCTCACCTTTCACACCTGTGATTTTCTATTAGAGGATCAGGCTGTCAGCCCTCCTATGTTGACAATTCTTTCCAGGAAGGTTAATGTCACTTCTAAGCTGGTAATGTCCCCAAAGTAAGGAATGGTCTGTAAACATCCTGAATGTGGTGAACAAATCAAAATAAACAAGGATGATAAAAGCAAATTGTGCCGGAAATTCTTTGCACCTCATACAGGCTACAAAAGAAGGGAGGAAACCTAAGCTAGGGTTGTATTCGTTGAGGGTTAAATTTGTGTATGAAAAGGAAAGCAACGAATTGAAAGCACAGATGTATCATGCTCATGCTACAAAATTGACTATACCATCTCCATGCTAGAAAACTAATAACTTCCAGTCCAGTGTTCACCAACATATAACCCAACACAAATCTTCTGAAAATTACTGACTTAAGTACCAAATGGAATTTACAGAACATAGTCTTGGCATTTTCTTCTGTAAAATGAGTATATCATTGTCTCCCTCATGTCACAAGATGATGAGTTTAGTATGATATTTACGTTAAAAAGCTGAAGTAAATTGTAAATTACTACAGAATCATCCAATTTGGTCTCTGGTTTTGAAAACTTGTTCAAAAGTATTTATTCAGTTATTTTAAATTATCATGACTTTTGCTTTTCTCTAGTGCAATGGTCCTCAACCTGGCTGCACATTAAAATCATCTAGGGAGTATTTTTAAAATTTCCAATTCCCAAACCCATCCTAGACCAATTAAAGTAGATGATCTAAGAGTGGAACTGAGAAATTACTATTCTCCAAGGGTGCTTCAACGTGTGATTAAGGTAGAGAACCAATAATGGGGTGCAAATCTACTTATATAATAATATACTGGAAAGATGGGAGCTAACCTGAAAGCTAGGCATGTTCCAGGGTGTGATACATACATCTTCCTAATCTTTACATTCTTCCCAGGTGCAGTTTTCTAATAAACTTCTAATTATGATCTCACCTATTAGAACTTAGAAGACCAAAGGATTAGTGAAGAGAGAAAAACTTCCACAATTTGGATTCATTATAAAATCTATCTAAATTAATGAAAATTAAACATATTAGAATGTTTTTTAAAAATGTAACTTTCTGCCTGAAAATACCACTTTTATCCATAGGCTTTTAAGTACAACAAAGTTCTCTTTCATTCAATAAGACTTACAGAGGTCCTTAAGAGATTTCTTTAGATGAACAGATTTTTAAAAATGTATAATTAGCAAGTTGTACTAGTATATCATATGCATAGAGTTAATACATTCTTATTAATGATTAGATTACAGTGACCTTATAATAGGGGGCAAATATAACATTTGCAGTTGCCCCTATTTTTCTAATTCTTACCAAGTACAGTGTACAATTTCTGATACTTTCTTCTACCTGTAGACTCAGTTGCATACTCCCACATTGCTTTTTTTATTCTAGTCCCCTTCTTCTCTCTCTCTCTCTCTCTCTCTCTCTCTCTCATATACACACACACTCTTTGAAAAGGTAGATGTGTCATGAGCTCAACTCCCTAATTAGCAGCATCTAGAATTAGTCTTGTTCCCACATACTTGATATCCACCAAGCTAGGAATAAGAGCTGGCATATTAATCATCACAGAGACAGTACTGCCTCATCATCATGGATTAAAGCCTGAGCAAGACTGAGGGAGTTGCCAACAAGAAACAATAAAATAATGTAAAAATCATAATTATTACTGAAAATATAATGAGAAAATGGATTCATCAGAACTCTTCTCAAGAAGAGTAGTATATTCCATTGGTAGGAATAAGTCACCTGAGAAGGAAGGAGGAATAAAGCCATCAACAAAGTTCAACTGACTTCCAAAGAGTGAGGGTCTGGCTAACTGCAGGACTTTAGAGGTAAATATGCTTGCAACTATGATTGACTGCTCAGAACAATTTTAGGGAGGCTAACTGCTATCATTAGTTCTTGGTTTCCACCTTGCCTACCTGAGCCTTTGATTTTCTTTTAATCAGTGGTCCTCAAAGGGAGATTTTTCAAACCTGCAGTATCAGTGTCTCCTGAAATCTTATTAGACATGCATATTTCAAGGCTTTCCCCAGATCTACTAAATAAAATACTCTAGGATGGAGCCCAGCAATCTCTGTTTAACAAGTCCTTCACATGATGCTGATGCATTCTCCAACTTCAGAAACATTGCTCTAAGGGTTGGATAAAAATTGAAAGGTGATAAACTAAATTAATGGGTGTTAAATTATTAGTCTTCTCAAGACTACAGATAGTATTCCATCCCTGACTAATTATCTGCACAATGCCCCTGTCTAGGCTTCCAGATCCTCATGAGGGATGGAAACCTGTCTTCATTTCTAACTCATTGTGGCTGAAAAATTGACTGTCACTATTTACCTCTTATCATCCTCCATTTTTAAGGATGTAGATCCTACACCTTTATTCATTCAGTTAACAGCTGAAACAAAGTCATGAAGGTACTAACTGCCTCTGATAGCAACTACTGATCCTTCTTTTGCACTTTCCATCTCATGACTACTTGAATTGCTTCTACAATGAAGATTCTACTAGTTTGTTACTCCTTATGTAGCAGTGATTTCCTTCATCATAACAAGCTAAATGAAATCCTTGAGCTTTATATAGCAAAGGACCTGGCTGCAGTCTGTAGCTGAATAAGCTAGGTATCTCCTCACCCTTCCACATTATCCAACAACTAGGGGTGGGCTTATATTTTAACAACCCAGTCTCAGGAAAAACAGCCTTGACCCATAGTTTTTGCCAAGATCTGAGATCTATAAATTCTCTCCCACTATGGCTACCTACATGATGTCACCACATAAGCAGTGGCAAAGAGATGTGTATAATCATCTGTATACAATCATCTGTATATAATCAGGAAAACCTATATAAACCAGCTACAGTCCACCACTGCCAGAAGCTCATACTAATCAAGATAATTCCTAGGTCCAAGTTCACCCAATTTATAAATACAGAATGTTAAAATGAAAATATAAAACTATAGCAAATATGAGAAGATAAGCCTACAAAACATTAGGTTAACATAGTGTATATAATTCATTTTCTACAAATATTTATTTTGTATCTAGTAGGTACTAGGTCTCTTATAGGTACTATGACAAAGCAGTGCACAAAATAAACAAAAGTCTTGTTCTCACAGTGATTCTATTATAAAGGGCAGACAATAGGCATAATAAGTAAATAAAATATGTACATTAGAGGGTAGTGTGCTATGGAGAAAAGTTAAAGTACATGGAGACTATGTAGGGTCTTAATTTTAAATAGTGTAGTAAGAGAAAATCTCACTGAGAAATAGACATTTGAGCATAGTTCTGAAAGAAGAGAGGGACAAATTTTTCATGAAAAGGCAATAGCAAATGCAAAGGTGCTAAGGTAGGAAGGCACTTAGACTTTGCAAGGCACATCAAGGAGGCAGGTGTGTTCTGAACTGAGTAAACAAGAAAATGACATTAGAAAATGGTGAAAACACATTACGTAGGGCCTGTAGGCTTTTTACAGTTAGATGGGAGCCATTGGAGGGTTTTAAACAGAAGAGTGTCATGATCTAACATACATTTCAACAGGATCACTCTGGTTCACATGCAGAGAATTGGTTGGTCCTGTACAAATTAAATGAAGTATGCAAACAGGCAGACAGTGTAGGAATTACAGCAACTGAGGCTGACCTAGAGTGGTAGTAGCAGAAGCCAATAGAAATCTTTATATTCTATTTTTTTTATTATAGAAGCCACAGATTTGCTAATGAATTGGATGTGGGGTATAAAAGAAAGAGAGGAAAACATGATGACTCCAAGGTCTTTGATTTGAGCAACTGAAAGATCCAGGTGGCATTAAGTGAGACGGGAAAGCTTTGCTAAAGAATCTTTGCTAAAACAGAGAAATTCAGTTTTGGACATATTATATTTGAAATGATTACTACATAGATATCTTCAGAAGATGAAACATAAGTCAGACATAGGAGCTTGGAGTTCATGGGGGAACTCCACACTGTAGCTGTATATTTATGTATAGTCAGTATATAAATGATATTTAAAGCCATGAGACTATATGATCACAACAGTCAGTTTAGGTATAGGATGGAAGAATCCCAGGTGCTAAGCCTTAGAAAAAAATGTAAAGGTGATAAAGATAGAAACCAGAAAACTAGGATCTCTTTGGTTCATAGCTTTCTGTGACTATAACTTGGTTCAGAATCAGTTGAGTTACAAATATTGAGCATTTACTGAATACAAGTCACTATTTTATCTAAAGTGTAAAAGAATTATAATACTAAATTGTAATTCTTATACTTTATGTTCTTTATATAATTCAATACATGTCTAATAAAAACATTTTTAAATGGAATAAACCACTTATGATTTCATCTATTAGAGATTCCTTCATAAATAAAGTGGAACAGAAATAGAAAGTTCCACACTCTGGAATTTTCACAGAATTCTGAGAATTAGAAATAATCACATATACAAATATTCCCATTAATGAGTTACAATCTACTATATGCTAAACCATATAAATATAACTGTTTTTTTTAGTTTTTGTGAATTATACATATAAATAGTGCATAGGACACAGTTATTATACAAGCTGCCCTTGTGCAACCATAAAATCGGTTGGGAATAAGGCATTGCCAACACTTCAAAAAGTGGAGAATTACTCAGTCATGGAGAAAAGAAGAAGGAAGAAAGGAATGGAGGGAGGGAGGGGAAATAATGTAAACAGTTAATTTAATACACCAAAATCAACTTAGTTTTTCACTGAAGTATAAGAGAAAAACATAAAATTAACCAATTTGTTGCCAGTTAAAATGGGATTCTTCCAAAGAGGCACAAGAAAAGTATTTCAGGAACCCATATATAGGAGGATAAGGTGTAGTGATAAGATTTTTTGAAGTTGAAGCAAATACAAATAACTCCCAAGGTGCTGAATGTCCCACCCATGACCAGGTGATTTAGCCCTGTCCCACCATGAAAGGAGTCTTAGCCTTATCATCACCAAGGCCAGAGAAGGTCCAGAGTCCAACATGTTGTACCTTTACCTGGCAGGGCATCAACGGCTTTTGTAGTTCAGAGCAGCCAATGCCAAAGCTTACTCCAGCTCAGGCTCTTCCCCCACCCAGCTAGGTTAGTCTCTGCTCTCAGCTGCACCCTGCCTGGCATTGTGTTTGTGCACCAGGCCTAATCTTGGGCCTGCCTGGTTGCAATGAATCTACACTTGGATCCATATTGCATGGCTGCTACAGAAAGAGAACACGCAACTGAACAAGCTAGCTCAGGAGCAAATGTGTGCTACCAAATATGGCCTTTGTTAAGCTTTGATTATATGAACTTGGGCTTGGAAAAGGATAAGCTTTCTTTCAAACTAGCCAATCTCCTTTTTAATTCTTGTGGGTTTGTATTGGGCCCTCCCCCTATCCAATCTGGTCTGTTTCCCAGGCTAGGCACCTCCTCTTCATGGTCACCATCTTGGCTCCTACTGTACATGCCTCAAAGTACAAGGACCTTGCCTGTGCCATCTTGGTTTCTACTGTGCATATGCCTAGCAAAGGAATTTCTCCTTTATTCCTTTATCTTTCTCTTAGTAATCCCCAGTAATGGCTAGTTGTTGTATGGGGTTCCTGCTTAGGGGATTAAGTGCCTCCAGTGTAGGAGGCAACCATCCCCTGGGAAGCTGAAAATGTTATAGCTACCTAGTAAATTGGGCTTAATGTCTGACTCAGCTCCCTAGTTTATTAGGCTTAATGCCTGATCTCATTTGCTTCCTCCCTTTATTAATACTAACTAGTTACCTACACTACCATATTTGAAATAAAAATATAGAACTTCTGATCAAGATGGAGTTATAGGTAAACAAGGCTCACCTCTTTGCACAACAAAATCAAAATTACAACTATAGAACAATCATCATTCATAACCTTCAGATATGGAGCTGAATAGAAGTTCTATAACTACGGAATTAAAGAAGAAACCACATTAATACTGGAAGGAGAGGCAGAGGTTGGTCCCACACCTATGTGTGATAGATAAAAATTGGGTGGGATATATCAGGAGCAAAGGTCCTACCCCCACACCAGGCTACCCAGGCTAGGGTTCCATAGCCAGGAGGAGAAGTTACAGTAACTTCTGGTGGTAAAAACCAGCAAGGATTAAGGCTGTGGAAGACAGAAACTGTTGGACTCCTTGGCAGATCCTCTTAAAGGGCCTCCACAGAGATTTACTTAGACTAGTTCCCTTTGGGCTCCAGTGCAGGGCAGCAGATTGAAAGGCAACAGAGACATACAAGGAGGAACTAAACTGTTCTGCACCAGGGCAAGAGCTGGGGGGCAACATTTTCCCAGACAAAAGTGCTGGCAGAAACTATTGTTTCTTTTATTAGTCTGCCTCCCACAGAGCCACAGAGCGGGCAGCAGGACACCATATCTGAGACTCCATCAACCTGGCTCATTCTGTTTGCTCCATCCTGGTGATTTCCTGAGGCCCTGCAGTACCCAAATTTAGGACCTAACTAAGCAGTTTCCAGTGTTTTTTCATATGAATGGCTTGTCTTGGACCATGCTTCAGATCTTCCTAAATTATCTCAAACAAGCAGCACTTGGCCTCAGCAAGCCCTGTATCCCTCATTAAGTTGCCTCAGGCCTGACATTACCAGCAGCTGGCCTTGATTTACAGCTTGGCCTCGCCTGGGCATCTCCAAGCCCAGCACAAGTAGCAGCCTCCTGCACATCACTTTGTAGCTTATGTTGTGTGACTGGACAGTCTCAGGTGGTAGCTGACCTTGGATATGCCAACAATAATCAAGACTCAACTACAACAGAACAGTGTACCCACCCACACAGTAAGCACACCTTGAGTACCTAGCTTGAGTAAGAGTGGAGGCTAGGCCACTAGACCTGCTATATCTACTACATTAGGCCATTGTACCACGCCTGAGAGATATAGTGGCTCTATATAACATAAAGAAACAAACACAGAGAGGCTGCCAAACTATGGAGACAAAGAAACACAGCCTAAATGAAAGCACAGAACAAAACTCCAGAAAAAGTAGTAAACAAAATGGAAGCAGACAAGCTATTAGATTCAGAGTTCAAAATACCGATTATAAGGATGCTCAGTGAACTTGGCATTGCAATGGCATAAAAAAGGGCATGGAATCATAAAAAAAATTTGATCATAAAAAAGAACTAGTCAGAAATCAAGGGTGCACTAATGAAAATAAAGAACAATTTACAGGGAATCAACAGTAGAGGGGATGAAGTTAATCAGATCACCAATTTGGAAAATAAAAGAGCAAAAAAACACCCAATCTGAACAGCAAGAAAAAAAATTAAAAAGAATTAGGATAGTGTAAGGAGCCTCTAGGACTAGTTTAATTGTACCACATTCACATGATAGGGTGCCAGAAGGAGAAGAGAGGGAGCAAGGAATTGGAAACCTATTTGAAAAAAAAAAGTGACAGAAAAATTCCTTAACTTGGTAAAGAAAATAGACATATAATCCCAGAAAGTGCAGAAAGTCCCAAACAAGATGGACCCAAAGAGGCCTGCCCCAAGACACATCATAATTAAAATATCAAATTTTAAGGACAAAGAGAGAATCTTAAAAGCAGCAAGAGAAAAGTAGTTAGTAACCTACAAGGGAGCCATTTGACTGTCAGCTGATTTCTCAAAAGAAATTTCACAGGCTAAAAGGGATTGGCAAGAAATATCTGAAGTGATGAAAAGCAAGGGCCTTCAACTGAGATTACTCTACCCCAACCAAGATTACTCTACCCAGCACAGCTATCATTTAGAATCAAAGGACAGACAAAGAGCTTCCCAGACTAGAAAAAGCTAAAGGAATACATCACCACCAAATCAGCATTATATAAAATGTTGAAGAGTCTTCTTTAAGAAGAAGATCACAAATATGAATAATAAAATGACAACAAATACATACCTATCAACAATTTAATCTAAGAAATAAATAAATAAATGAGCAAACAGAAATAGAATCACAGATATGGAGAATATTTTGATGGTTGCCAGATGGGAAGGGGGTTGAAGAATGGGCAAAAAAAGTGAAGAGATTAAGAAGTACAAATTGATAGTTATGAAATAGTCATGGGGATGTAAAGTACAGCCTAGGGAATACGGTAGCCAGAGAACACATATGCATGTCCCATGGACATGAAAAACAGTGTGCAGATTGCCTGAGGGAACAGGGCAAGGCTGGGTTGAGGGGGCAAAGGGGAAAATATTGGGACAACTGTCATAGCATGATCAAGAAAATATAATTAAAAAATAAAATTAAATATACACCTAAAAATAAAATAAAATAAAAACATAACTGAGTAAAATGTTATTACACAAATGAAATTCATATTTTATAGATTTAGAACCAAACATTACTTATGAGTAATAAAATAAGTATATCTCTTAAATTAGTATGATAATTCTGTATAATATCATCTAATGGAAAAATGTTGCTAGAGTTCTATATCATAGAAAATGAGTACAAGTTTCATATTGTGAAGGTTTATTAAATGCACCAAAGTATGAGGAAAAATCTCAGAGCACTCAAAAATTGCAATATCAATGAGTTACAGACAATATTTATCAATACAAAGGATTTATCATGAGACACAATTTGTCTTAGGCCTCAGATATATTTGGTCTGAAATTCCCAATGCTTTTTTTTTGTAAGCATGCACAATTATAACAGATAAAGTAAAAGATATACAGCCATACAGCCCTGGTTTGAGAACTGGGAGACAGGATTTTATTTCAAGTATTGTTCTGAATTTGTTCTAAGACCTTTGGTAAATCACTGGTAACTTCAACTGACTCAATTTCTTCCTCTTAAAATGATGACCTGTGTTTCTTCACTAATCCACTCAGACATTCATTCATCAAATATTTATTGAAAACCTATTATGTGCTTAGCAATATTTTAGACACTGACAAAGTAACAGTGAACATGTCTTACTTTTCTGTGTATATGCAGAGTAAAGAAAAAAAACATAAGCCCACGAGAAAATTAAAAAAAATGAGTGGTATTCTGAACAGTATTCACATGGTAATTCAATTTCTGAGTAACTGAAATTTTTTTCTTTAAAGTTTCAAAGTTGTACACTAGGGATAGAAGGTTCATATTTGTTTCTAACTATATTCACATTCATCTAAGTTGATGCTCACCCATTCCTAGAGAAATGTGACATCTCACACAAGACACTTCATTTACTCACCCAGATCTACCTAATTACAAGGAAATTGCACAGGGGGACAGGGAAATAACTTTTCCAAAACATAACAGAGCAAGAAGTGATGAGCTTTGTTTGTTTAGAAGAAAATATATTGCCAGTTTTCCAGGGTAAAGAGCTTACTTTACTAGAACATGAACGGAAAAAGTAAATTACCAAATTCATGAGGGGATGCTTCTTGAAGCTCTTATATTCTTTTCTTACAGAGATTGATTTTAGAAAGTTCAAATTTCTCTTCTTCCCTTATGTGCCCTCCTTAAAACTTGATATCAGAACATTAGTCAATAATTCTCAAATTAAGTATGTATGGCCTGCAATTGTCAATAATTTCACATATTAGGTATATATAGTATACATTTGTTTTGGAAACCAGCCAGTTTTCAGATAGATAGGTCTACTTTCATTAGTCCTGTAGACCTTGTCCACATGCAAAGAACCATTTAGATAAAGTAAAAATGGTAAATGGGGAAAAGTATGTAAGATAATGACACTTGATCTTGGAAAAATAAGCAAAGAAATAAATAAACAGACCCCCACTACCAAGATCACAATAAAATAAGAGCTTGGGCAAAGAAGATCCCTGTCAGGGAATTAAGCTCTCTACAAATGGACAAGGGCACTTGATAACCTCATTGGTGTCTCATAATTGGACAACTGATAAACAAAGGTGACTTCATACAGAAGTAAAAAAAGCACTATATATGTGGAAAACTATAGAGAAGAGAGAGAGGGAGAGACAGAGGTGAGAGAAGAAAACAAGACAAGAGAGGAAAGAAATCTATTTGATCTTCTGGCCAAGATGCAGGCATAGGTAGATACACTTTGCCTCCTTGCACAACCAAAAGAAGGACAACAACAAATTTAAAAAGAAAAAAATACATCCAGAACTGCCAGAAAATTGAACTATATGGAAATCCAACAACCAAGGAGTTAAAGAAGAAATATTCATTCAGATCCGGGGGGCGGGGGGGGCGTGGAGAAGAGCAGCCTGTGTGGGAAGGACTCATGGCAGGGTGGAGGACCAGGGCAGGCGAGGTAGCGGCTGGTAGATCTGTTGATCCCATAAGTGTGCAGATAAACTGGGAGGAACAACTGGGGAATGAGAAAGACCACGTAGCTCAGGGTCCAGAGTGGGGAAATAAAGCCTCAAAACCTCTGACTGAAAAAAACCTATGGGTGTTATGGTGGTGGGAGAAACTCCCTGCCTCACGGGAGAATGCACTGGAGAGACCCGCAGGGTCCTAGAATGTACATAAACCCATGCACCAGGGAATCGGCACCAGAAAGGCCTAATTTGTTTGAGGGTATCAGGGAAAGGGACTGAAAGCCAGTGGAGAGCAAAGCAAGGTGCATTGTTCCCTTTCAGACCCCTCCCCCATGTATGGCTCCACAACACAGTGAAGTGGATGCCTAGCTCTGGCAAATACCTAAGGCTCTGCACCTTACTACATAATAGGCACACCAAGAGAAAAAATATGGTCCAAATTAAAAAAAAAAAAACAAACAAACAACAGATCAAAGCTCCAAAAACAGAATCAAGCCAGGAGAAGATAGTCAACCTATCAGATGCACAGTTCAAAACACTGGTGATCTGGATGCTCACAGAAATGGTTGAGTACAGTTGCAAAAGAGAGGAAGAAGTGAAGGTTATGCAAAGTAAAATAAAGGAAAATGTACAGGAAACCAACAGTGATGGGAAGGAAACTGGGACTCAAATAAACAATGTGGAACAGAAGGAAGAAATAAACATTCAACCAGAACAGAATGAAGAAAAAATAATTCAAAAAAAATGAGGAGAGGCTTAGTTGTCCTGAAGAGGACATCTTTAAAACTTTCCAACATCCAGGTCAGTCTCTGCTCAGAGTTGGCCCGCTTCCATGTTCTGTGAAGCGTACTATCGCTTAATAAATCTTCCTTCTTTCTTTATACTATAAAAAAAAAATTTCCAATATCCGGATCATAGGGGTGCTAGAAGGAGAAGAGGAAGAACAAGAAATTGAAAACTTATTTGAAAAAATAATGAAGGAGAACTTCCCTAATCTGGCCAAGGAAACAGACTTCCAGGAAGTCCAGAAAGCTCAGAGAGTCCCAAAGAAGCTGGACCTAAGGAAGCATACACCAGGACACCTAATAATTTCATTATGCAAGATTAAAGATCGATAGAAACTTAAAAGCAGCAACAGAAAAGGAGATGGTTACCTACAAAGGAGTTCCCATAAAGACTATCAGCTGATTTCTCAAAAGAAACTTTGCAGGCAAGAAGGGAAAGAAGTACTCAAAGTCATGAAAGGCAAGGACCTACATCCAAGATTACTTTATCCAGGAAAGCTATCATTTGGAATGGAAAGGCAAAGTGCTTCCCAGATAAGGTCAAGTTAAGGGAGCTCATCATCACCAAGCCCATATTATGTGAAATGCGAAAGGGACTGATCTAAAGAAAAGAAGATCAAACATATGAACAGTAAAATGACAACAAACTCACAACTATCAACAACTGAACCTAGAAGCAAAAACAAACTAGGCAAACAACTAGAACAGGAACAGAATCACAGAAATAGAGATCACATGGAGGGTTAGCAGCAGGGAGGGGGAGGGGACATGGAAGAAAAGGTATGGGGAATAAGAAACATAAATGATGGCTACAAAATAGACAGAGGGAGGTAAAGAATAGTATGGGAAATGGAGAAGCCAAAGAACTTACTGTAGGACACATGACATGTACTAAGAGGAGAGGGGGAATCCTGGTAGGAGAGAAGTGCAGGGTAGAGGGGAATAAAGTGCAAAAAAAAAAAAAATGGAAAACTGTAATAGCATAATCAAAAAATATATTTAAAAAAAGAAATCCAGTTTGAGAATTAGTTATGTAACTATAGCTGCTCCCTCATCTTCAATTTCCCCTTTTTGAAAATGACCAGTCTATCTGCAGCCAAATTTTTCTACCTTACATTTCCAACCTATTTTAAATACAGTTATATATTGGTACTCGTCGGCTTCAGAACTTGTCAAACTCTGTACTTGTCACATTTTGCTAAAAAAAAATATGTTTCAGATCTCAGCCCCTGCTCAGGACTTGTCACATTTGCTAGAACCTGTATGAGCCATGACACCACCCTGCAAGAGAAAAATGCTTTATCATTCACTACTTGTTTGTTTCAGCACTCATCACACATTCTGGAATGAATTAACAATGAGTACCAAGATACCACTGCAGTTCTGATTCTGAAACCAAATATCCCTAAAATCCTCCAAAATGTACTCATTTTTGGCATTCAACTTTTCATTATTATTCAATTTGGAAAAGTTTTTTAAGTCTCTTACTTTTAAGACTTCTTTATTTTATTCAAAAGAAGAAATTGGTTTTCCTTCCTTTCTGTTATTATTTGCATAAGACCTAATATCCAATTAAGTGCACACTATTTTCAAAATATATACAGCATTTCATCAAAAATTTCAGGCATACCATACTGTTACAAGGGTAAAATTTTCTTCTTTTTTACAGCCAAGTAGTATACCATTGTGTAAATGTCCCATAGTTGTTTTATCACTCACCTATTGATGGGCACTTGGGCTGCTTCCATATCTCAGAGAGTGTAAATAACGCTGCAATGAACATTGGAGTGCTTATGTTCTTTTGAACAAGTGCTTTGTATTCCTTCAGATATATTCCCACAAGTGGAATCACTGGGTCAAAAGGCAGATCCATTTTTAATTTTTTAAGTTATCTTTATACTGCTTTTCACTGTGGCTGTTGCAGTTTGCATTCCCACCCACTGTGCAAAAAGGTTTCCCGTTCTCCACATCCTCACCAGCACTTGTTCGTTGATTTATTGATGATAATGATTATGACAGCTAAGTGAAATAAGCCAATCAGAGAAAGACAAATACCATATGATTTCACTCATATGTGGAATCTAATGAACAAACTGAACTAACAAAACAGAGACAGACTTATAGATCGAGAGCAGATGGTAGCTAGTGAGGTAGGGGGTGGAGCAATTGAGCAAAAGAAAAAAGGACTCATTGGACATGGACAACAGTGTGGTCATTGCTGGGGGGAGGGTGGTGTAAGGGGAGTAAATGGTAATAGAAAAAATACAATAAAGATTAAATTAAAAAAAAAAAACTTCAGGACTTTTTCTCAAAATTCAAGTCAAACCCAGAGTCCCATTCAGAAAGAGGGGCTCAATCCAAGCCAGACTAATCTATTAACCAAAACAAATACACTGTATTTGTTAAGCTGGAAAGCAACACTCAGCAGACTGGAGAAAAGAAGTATAAATTTCAAGATCTAACATAATAACAACATATATATTGTGTAAACTCGAGAGAGTCTGCTTACCTTTCTTTATCCCATATTTTTCTCCTCTACAAAAGGTAATAATTCTAATCTCATAAAGAGGGGAAATTAAGTTTTGATTTAATTCAGAAAAAAGCACAAGGCTAAACTCGGTTTGATAATTAGAGCTATGAGTACAGAAAGCAGGAACCATGAGATGCCTACAGACAGACATGTCAGCTAGTCTCATCATAAGGTCAATAAAATCTTTGTATAACTAAAGAGCTAAATCATTGTTTCCCAACATTTGCCCCCTTGGGATCCAAGTCTCTGAAGACTGTCTCTTTAACAAAATCTGTAGCCAAGTAAATGTTGGAAAATGTATAATAGATGCACATCAGAATGATTCACAATATATATTAGCAAGTTAAAACCCCAGATTCTTGGAATAAAATGATCTCAGTTTTTGATGCAACTTCCCTGGCCTCCTTGGACCATAGAAGACTTTTAGTCAGAAATTATCTGGCCTGAAATTAGTATTGACAGTATATCTTTTATTTCCCCAAGCCAGTAAATTATTACTTTTTTTTTTTTTTTTGCTTTTGCCCTATAGAATCAACAATTCATTCAACTTAACGTAACTCTAGAGTTTTGGGTTTTTCCCCCCATTGTGAAATGAATAGTCACTCTGACATTTTACTCCCTATTTTAATTCTTTGGTAAGTGCTTTCATTTACCTTATTGCCTTTTCAGTCTCTTATGTTTTCATTCAGACTTCATATTTGAAACACCATCTCAAGGACTTTTATAGAATTCTATTTTATAACACTAAGGTATTTAGAGAAAATATTTCCTTCTTCCTATGAGCGTATTTTGCTTTGCTAACATCATCTGACTGAACTTTACCTTTGCATTTGATGGAACCTCTTTCAAGGTATGTTGACATGTCAGTTGATGGTCTATCAACTCTATTAAAGACCTGTAGATGTTAAAATGCTGCTTTTCTAAAAAGTATATACCACTTGAAAAATCAATCCAGAGAGTTCTACAGTTCAACCCTTACCCCTATCCTGTAATATCAGTTTCAGTGTCAAAATTGCAGTAACTGGAAACGTGTTTGATGAGTATATACCATACTTCAACTAGACTGGGATACTAAGGTGTTAGCTCACTGTCCAAAGTTGTCAGTTTTCTGTTCTAACCAGACCTGGAGTTTTATACTCATGCTCACACCCTCCCCTGTTATTATTTGAAATGTCAACAAACGTAAATGATACAACTAAAAGCAAATTTAAATAATTGTAATATTAAACATGCTTATTTCAAATAACACCTTTTGTGCTACTCCTGCATATTCTGGGGGAAAAAAAAATCCTTGGAACCAAGTAGGAATAATAGAACCACAGAAGGGAATGTTAGTCAACAATAACAGACCTAGTTATTTACAATAGCTTTTAATTGCTGTTACTGCCTTTCTTTCTGGTCGTACCTCCTACAACTTGTCTTCAATTTGTCAATCATTTATTCTTTGGAGTTCTAAAGACCATTATTTGTGTTCTTGTATACTTCATAAATTTAAAGAATTGTATATAAATGAAAGGAAAAAGTGAAGCAAGCACTTTGAATATCTACTAATTACTGCTCCATCTAGATCAATTAGCATTTTTTAAACTCGCAATGTAAAACATTGAATATTTAAAGATGTATTTCATAAGAGTGTTCTGTGGCCAAATGACCTGGGTTAAACAGAGTCAAAGAGATTTCCTTATGTTATGACCTTTCAGATTATTCTGTATGCTAGTGTCCATTATGACTCTCTCAGAAAAGTATAGAATATAAAATATTTACCAAGGTACAGTGAAAGAGCAAAGCAACACTATATAGACATTTATAATTATTACCACCCACAAAAAAGGTACCAGTTACAAATAACATTGAGATATTTTTCAAATTTAAGCAGTAGAGAAAGTAAAGCAAATTGAAAGTTTTCCAGGTTAAATTAAATTTACACTGATATTACTTATAAAAGAAAAAATACAAAAATCATTTGGTTATAATTTTTTAAAATAAAATATATCCTCTAATATACAAAATTTGATCTTAAAATAATTATTCCAGTTACCATTCTTGCATTAAAAAATCAGCTCATAACTTAATAGGATAAAACAAGAATTTTTATTATGCTCGCAGAGCCTGTGGGTCCTGAATTCATTAGACTGCAGCTTGTTTCTGTTCTTTGATACTTGGTGACAAACAGTTGAAGCTAAAAGAGCTGAGGCTGGGGAGCAACTTTCAGAATGACTTCTTCACATACATGTGTGGCACGTTGGAAAGGATGGCTGGAAAGCAGGCTCCAGGTGAGATGATCAGCTGAGCATATCTACACATGACCTTTCCGGTGTAGGGGCCTCAGCATAGTCAGATTTCTCATATTATAGCTCTTCAACAAACAAGTAAGAACACCCACAGCCTTTTATGATCTAATCTCAGAAGCCCGAGTGTCACTCTCACACATTTTCTTGGTTTCAGCCCTTCCAAGCCACCCGTACACCAGGAGAGTGGTCAAAGAATCATATCTCAATGGGAGAATTGGCAAAGAATTAATTTTAACTGCCACAGAAATACTTTACAAGACGTTCCTAACATTTTCTCCACCAAAAGAACCTCTGGATTCCACCTCTCAGAACCACCTGGGATAAAACAGAAAAGTAGCAGTGTTAGTTCCTGCCTTGAGACAATTGAGACAACGCCGTCTAGAGCAATATTTATATAATCACTTGTTCAACCCTCCCCCCTTTTTCTTTGGCATTTCTCATCACAGTAGAAGCTTACAATAGAGATATGTTAGTAAAATGTGAGTGAAATAATGAGATGACCAAACAAAAAATGTCACAAAGCAGTGTATTAATGAGTCATGAAGTTAAATGGTGTACACAGTTAACTAATTTAAGTTCAGAGGAGAATGGGATCACTATGAAACTGGACAAACTAAGAAGAATGCATTGAAACGTTTTAGATCTCTGCTTTCTAAAAAGAGGTAACTTACTAATAACCAAATATTAAGCTTTATTTGTACCAGTTATACATTTCCAAAGGTATGTGACAATTAAGAATTATGCCAAACACCAATTAAAGTACAAGATATATGTTTTTAATTTATCTAAACCAAATTATATTTAGTTCCCTGTCTCTCCTGGACAAGTTTGGTGAAAAGACCAACATCAATGATTTGTGTGTGTGTTTTGCCACTACAGTTCAATCCCACACATCTCTCTGTCTCTCTCTGCACCCAAGGGTCCCATTCTTCTCACTTGCTCATTAATGTTATATTGTACTAAGACATCAGAACTTACAAAGCCCAAGAAAAATAGTTCAAGTTCTCAACCAAAAGCCACTTGAGGTCATCAGTGAAAGCACTCAGTGTCCCTGTAAGCATCTTTTGTTCATTCAGACATGGCCAATGCTGATACTGGCTCAACTCCATGTTGTTGAAATTGTCTCTCTGGACTTTCATCTAGTCTGTCAACTCAGTGTTGGGCCTTATCGCCCAGCCTCTTGGGAACTTCCACATAAAAGTCTGGTATAAACTTTTTTGTGGGGTAAGGAGGACTAGAACACAAAAACACAAATGACTGGCTGAACTTCCCATCCTGAAAATGTATAAATTTTTTTGCATTCTGTCATTGATAAATCTATTCCAGCAAAAGAGTTAAAGACAAGATAATAAAATTACGAATACATTGCCCTGCCACAAGTGATAACTGTACTTCCAGAAAACAACTACTTTGTTAAAAGGAGAGATTAAAGCACATGAATTTTGAATACCTATTAGCTACACAAACATGAGAGAAAATATGTAAATGGCCTTGGTAATAAGAAAATGAAAAGCATTTCTGTTTAATTATGCATCTAACAAGACTAATATCCATCATTTTGCTCTAACTGTGTTATCACTTTTAAACTGTTGGGTATTCATTGAATTTTATCCAATCATAATGCATTCTTCTGGCATTTGGAGATTATAGCCTAAATATTGTCATCCAATTTCTATGTTTTAGGATCAACTGCTTACCAAAATTATGATTTTTTTCCTAATATAAAAAATCTGCTGAAACAGTTTTTTGTAATTAATAAAACGCATGAATCAGTAATTGTGGTTTTGTTGTGGGTTTTTTGTTTGTTTTGGTTTTTCTTTTTGTCCTTTTTGACAGAGGCACGTTTATAGCAGCATCTCAGTATAAGAGATTGCCATTGTTATCAACATGTCACTGCAATCTGTCTTCACTCTAAACCCCAACTGAGGGATATTAGCCACATTTTACATTTCAGTAGTCAATCTGCCTTTTCTGTTTGTCTATTTTGGAAGATATTTAGGTGAAATTCATGGCTGATCACATTAACAAATGGCATCATTATTGGTAAAAAAATAACATTGCATTTAAATATGATTTCTCAGTTGAGAGATTTATTTTACAGAAAGTTAAAATTACTCCCATCAGGGAATAACAAAGTTAAATATTTTGCCCAACACACTGAGCTATTAAAATAATCAAGAAACTTTTCTCCTAGCTTTCAATTTTTATGTCTACCATTATCTCCCTTCCTGAGTACTATCTATAAATAAAAAGATTCTGTACATTTTAACTACATCTACCAAAACAAGCTGCACAGACCCATGGATTTATGGAACATTATAGCTCAAAAATTCTTTGGAGGTTTTGCAACTTGATTGCACATTGGAATCACCTGGGGAGCTTTAAAAACTGCTGTTGCCTGGGTCACGCCCCAGAGATTCTAATTTAATTGGTATAGAGTGAGGCCT
Source organism: Tonatia bakeri (assembly GCA_004024845.1). Lineage (NCBI taxonomy): Eukaryota > Metazoa > Chordata > Mammalia > Chiroptera > Phyllostomidae > Tonatia > Tonatia bakeri. The sequence goes on from PVIA01001642.1 coordinate 216,718, forward strand.
AACATAAAGATTTTTTAAACGCTCCCCAGGTGATTTTAATACGGAGCCAAAATTGAGAACAACTGTTCTAAACCCTTGTTTTACAGATGAGACAATTAACCCTATTAGTGACACATACACACTTGATGTGAGAACTAAAACTAAAACTTAAGCCTTCAGTATTCTAGTTATTAACTCATTTTATTAACCCAAGGGTTTTCAAATGTGTTTCCCCAGGCCTTGCATTCCCCAGAGGTTTTCCAGAGGTACTGTGGGGGCCACGGAAATAACCAGAGATCTACACCTACTTACCCCTAAATGAGAGCAGCTTTCACTTATGTTTTGTTTATATTTTAGACTACTTTGCAGGATGTTTTCAAGAGGAAATGTGTATCCTACTAAAGCAAAAAGAAGTTTAAACTGTTGCAAATAGACCATATTCATAGCAAGAGGTCCCCTTCTAAAAAATCAACAAAAGAGTAGTTCAGCAGTGTGTATACCAAAATCAAAATGAAAAAAAGATTGGCTCCTATGCAGAGATGAGATGCAACTTTGTGAAGTGTTCCACTAAAAAAGAACAAAAAATTACTTTTGAAGTATAACAGCAGGCCAGTGGATTAAAAAAATACATGTTAAAACATAAATCTGGGGATTTGATCAGTTTAAATCTAAGACAATGAAGAGTCCTTAGAGCCAGAGAGTAACTGCTTTTAACATCCCAATGTGTATTTTATCATTATTAAGGAGAGCTGTGTCCTTCCTTGGTATAAGGTGGACTGAGAATGCCCTTGAGGAACCTAGTTTTGAGAAAGAAAAAGGGCTTTCATTAAACAAACAAGAAAGGGAAATTGGATAGAGTGGAAGGTCAGGGGAGGAGGCCAGGCAAGACTGTAGGAACAAGGGTGGGAAAGCTAGATAGAGAATGTTAAAACAGGAACTCTGATTCCAAAAGAAACTAGGCTTATGCTTACTTTATATACTAAATAAGAAAAGCATACAGTCTGAGAAGAGAAAGTGGAAACAACTATGTCATCATCATAATTGTTGTCTGGAACACCTCCATCCATTTTACATTTGGAGGAGGTTGTGACCATGAAAAAAGTTAAGGCAAATGCAGAAAGTGACTAATCATTAGCTATTATATCAGCTAAGACTCAATAAGCATCTACCAAAATCTTGTGAGTTGCTACTTAACATGTCTCTAGAGCTTTCTTTCTTTCTTCCTTAGAATTTCTAGGAGTCATCCATGCATTTATTTCATTTTGATGGATTGATAAGATTTCCCATTACTACATAAAATCTGAAATAGAATACCCATTGATATATTTTAATAACTGGGTATATATATTTATAACAAAAATAGCTATCATACACTGATCTTCTACCATATGCCAAAAACATGAGTGTCACCTGTAAATATTGTCTTTAATCTCCATAAAAATATGAAGTTAATGTTATCTTCTTTCTACTCATGGGGATACTAGAGCTGAATAAAGTCATTTTGTCAAAGACCACACAAATTTAATCTATTCATGTTAAGATTTCCAAAGCCTGTACTGTTTTTCTACTACACCATGCTGCTTCATTCTCTCTACAGATCCCTGAACTAAGTAGAAAAACACCCTCTCCCCATGCTTCTGAAATATGTACGCCAGTAGTACTAGGCATATTTGAAGCTACTTTTTTCCATTAATGGGACTCCATTTTCCTTTGAACCCAAAAACCCTCAGGAAACTAATACTTTACCATCATTTGCAGATTACAGTAAAAAAGAAAGTATAATTATAAAGGGCATTTCAAGACATAGAAGGACATTTATTCCTGAATGAGACTTTACAAAGTTTCATCAAATTTTACGAGTTTTAAGTATTGTGTATTAATGAATCCAGAAGTCCATCTCCATTTGCTATATAATACTTAAACTTCTGCATATCTACCATATAGCAAGCAATTAAATATACTTATTTTGGAAAAGCCCTTTCCTTCCTTTACTCGTGCAGAATATCTAGTAAAAATCCATCATTGTCATTATCACTACAAGTTTAAAATGCCAAATTATTTATCATTAAAATTCTTAAAAATGTAATATACAAGTCCTTTCTCCTATTTACTAAGAATGTATGTCTTCAGTCATCTCCTCTAAAATAAATTTATCATTATATAAATTTAATGGATTTAACACTAAAGTAAGATTTTTCTGGATCATTTTGTATTCTATACCATATGTGAGGTGTTGTTGATAGTTGATATTGGCTTGCAGTATAACAAATATTCAGCTTCCAAGGGTAACTTCACTTCCAATTCTCACTTCTTCAATATTTAACTCATATTCCAATGATCTCTGCTTACAGAAATAAAAATAGCTAAAAGTTACTGAGCAATTAATATACCCTAGGCATTTCAATCACAAAATAGAAAATCTTGATTTAATCTCATGACAAATCTATAAAGGAAATCTCCTTTATATCTCCCATTTTAGAGATAAGGAAACTGAGTTTAAGTAATGTTCCCAAGATTACTCAATTAAGTGTAAGCATTGATTCAAATCCAGGTAGTCTAACTCTAGAACCCTTGATAATTTAACTAGTCTTCAACATTCAAATTTCACTCCTGTTAGCCCCTTCTCTTACTCTGCTTTAAATTACTGTTATATGTCATTGCCTGCACAAAGTCAGAAACTAGAAAACAGAGTCTCTGTGTCTCTTATTCCTTTTATTGCGTTACTATTTCCAAAGATAAGGCTTTGCACAAAATAGGAGCCCAACAACATGAACTGTGGGAGGCCGCTCTGTGTGGCACAGGCCCAGCTCGCACTCAGAGATGCACAGGACCCACGCCCACCTAGGCCACTATGAGTCTTGTTTTTTGCTAAAACTCCCTCACCCTGGATTGAGGACATTTACTGCAGAGCAACTTCCTAAAAACCATGCTAAACCTTCCAGGGATGAGTGTAACTGGTCCAACTACTTTTGCCTTTTCATTTGTAAATATCCCTCTTCTGTGATGTGATTACCATCATCCTCTCCTTTGTTTTCTGTGTAAGATAACCATCTAAAGCCAGCCTGTGCATAGTTAATGACAACCTTCTTGTAATGTGCCCAGTAAGACAATAAAAGCTCATTGGAGCAAGGGCCAAGGCTTTGGCTCCCCTTGAGAGAAAAGCCATGCAGTCCCTTTTCCTCCACTGGATTCGGTAATCCATGTGAATGTCTTATTTTCATCCATAATGACGCAGACTCCACAAGCCGGGGTCCTCATCAGTGAACTAAATTATTAAATTAAATTCAACTAATTAGATTAATTGTTTATGCATTTCATAAAACTTTACTAATCACATCTTTGTGCCAATCACTGTAATATATAACAGAGGAAAAATGGTGAACAATTTAGGGTGGTCCCTTCCTTGTTTTCCTAAAATGAATATTCTACTTTGGTGGCATTGTATTTAAAAAAAAAACAAAAAAACTCTAGATAGTCAGAGGTTTAGTTGGATATTTTTAGTTGTCAGTAAAAAATTTTCAACCAAAACTAGTTTAAATTAAAAGATAACTTCATGGCTCACATTCCTAAGAAGTCTAAGAGGTGACTGACTTCAGACAAAATAAGATCTAGGGCTTCAAAAAAAGCCCTTAGGAAATTCTCTTCCTTTTAATTCTGCTTTCCTCATTCTGTTTTGTTCTTAGTCCAGTATATCTCCTGTGGTGGCAACAAGAGCTCTCAGCAGCTCCGGCTCATACAATCACTCTCAACCACTGTGTGGGGTAGTAATTTTTTCTGAAAATTTCAGCAAACATTTTTGTCGGAGTTCTCATTGGCCCTACTTGAGTTACACAATCATCTCTGAATCAATCAAATTAGCTAAACTAATTGGCTATTCCTTGGTAATGTGCCCAATAGCTCATCCTTGCAATGGGGAGTGGTTCCTAGAACATTGGTGAAGGGGAAGATTATCAATTAAATACATACCTATATCTGTCAAGAGAATAAGTGTTAGCTTCTCTCTAACTGGGCAACAAACAGTTCTCTATCCATATTTTTCAAAGAATATTCCCCTCAAAAATGATTACTAGCACCAAGAAATATTTTTAAATCTCAGATCATTTTAAATCTTTTAGGTCATTTTGTTGCATTGATAGCTCCACTAAATTAACCCATTACATTCAACCCATTCATATAAAAAAAGAGACAAACCCACCCACAAAAACAACAGGTTAATAGCCAGGCTCTAAACTAATATATGCATTAAAATGGCTGCATTTGAGTGATATTTTTATATTGAAAAATCCAAATTTAAATGTTTTATTGTTTTTCCTAGATTATTGGAAGTATGATCTCTTCAACACATATCATATCAATAGAAATCCTTTGTTGAGCTCAGTTTAAACAATTTTTATTTGCATAGCATTGGCTGATCTCAGAAACACTTGGTAAAGACTATCACAAAATACTCCATGAAAAATGAATTCAGAAGTCAGACTGATTTAGTCCCAGCTGGTGTAGCCCAGTGGATTGAGCAGGGGCTGCATGAACTAAAGGGCAGCCAGTTCAATTCCCAGTCAGGGCACATGCCTGGGTTGTGGGCCAGGTCCCCAGTGGGGGCCACATGAGAGGCAACCACACATTGATGTTTCTCTCCCTCTCTTTGTCCCTCCTTTCCCTGCTCTCTAAAAATAAATTTATAAACCTTAAAAAAAAAGAAGTTAGACTGATTTACATATTAAATTTCTAGAAAACAAAATTGTACAAAATATAACTGTAATATATAAAACACAGGAAAACTGAAATGGGAAGGTAAGGGAATGAGAAGCAAACAGAAATAGGTAAAGCATTCATTAATACTTTTCACTTTGGGGAATGAATATATAAGTCTTAAAAAACAACCATCCACTTGATCATGGCAACATGGGGGAAAATCCAAGTTAAAAACAAAAAAGGAACAAGAAATCAAGGTAGCTAAAAGGAGTAACTTGGGAACAGATAAATAACAATAAAAGAGATGACAAATGTGAAAGGTGGCTAAAGAATCCTTAGGAGACAACGAAAGTGGGCTTTCACAAAATATAGAGACAGATTTTCAGGTACAATAAAAATGCTCAAGAGGTGTTAACATTTAGCCTTTTAGTTAAAATCAGAACAAAATGCAGATGGTATTATTTCAGAGTATAGTAGATAGCATCAATCCATATAAAAGATCTCTAGAGTATCACAGTGAAAATTTTAAAGATACTAAATTACATATGTACACTGCATGAACTAGGCTAAGTAAGTATAGAAGCAATAGAAAGGGCAGTTTAAGACACTTAAATAAAAAGACAACTAAACAAAAAATCAAAGTTGGTGGGAGCCTCTTCTTTCTAAGGAATTTGGAATTATCGTATTAGATGAGGCCTACTTATGACAAAGAGCTCATGTGTAAGAAGGGAAAGGTCAAGTCAAGGAACATATATAAAGGACCCATGGACAAAGATAATGGGAGGGAGGAAGATTGAATGTGGGAGGTAGGGGTGAGTATGACAGGGGAGAGTAATGGAGGGAAATAGGGACCACTGTAATTGAACAACAATAAAAAATTTTAAAGAAGTTTTCACTAAAAGACTGGTAAGGAATGGAGACACAGATTAAGATTCTACTTAACAGATCAACTTAACTTGTTTTTAAAATGTGACAGAAAAACTCCTATATGTTCATCAAAGCACATTTCATTTTCTCTGGAACACACAGCTAGGTAGCATTTCGCACCTTTTCTTGCAGTTAGGTGGGGACATGTGAATGAGTTCTGAGCAGTAGAATGCACGAGGAGGTGATAAATGTTACTTCCAAAATCTCTTGAACTAACCTACAGGTTCTTTCTTTCCTCTGTCCAAGGAGATGGTAGCACTGCTACACAAAAGGAGACTGGTGCCTTGAGTGGCTACATGGAGCAGAGCCTCTCTATAAACCTGCAGTAAACTATGACATAAATATTAAATGTTTATTTTGTTAAACACCTGATATCAGCCTATTCAAAGCACAACATAAGCCCAAAACTCACTGAAGGAAATTCAATTATTTACATTACAAAATCAGATGACTTTTGAAGACAGCTAAGAAGACACAAGAAGAGTCCCGCTGTACAATTCAAGTCCAGGAAAAGGTAAAGTGGAGCCATTAATGAAAAGAATTATTTGGAGTGGCTGAAGTGTATTTAAGAAAGGATATCTGTGGAGGACTGTGAAGGCTGGTGTCATACAGCTGGAACCCACAGGGGTTAAGGAGATAGTTAAATAGTTAACCACAAGCTTTAGCAGAATGTAACTATAACTTTTGCAAAAGAAATATTTATCATTTAGATAGCCTGGGAATGGAGCAATTATGCCTGCAGTTTCCCCCTGACCCTGTGAAATGTCCTTGAGCTTTATTCAACTAACTCATAAAATAAACACGGAGACCACGTTCAGGGTCATTGTCTCTCCATCAGAGGACAATGTCCCACCTGGTCCCTGCTTTTCCTTTTACTGTCTGTGTCTGTGTCTTTCTTAATTTCCCACCACCTGCCTCAGGGACCTCCTCCCTGCATAGGCCGCAGCAGATATCAATATAAATTTGAATTGTATTCTGTGCTTTGCTGCATCCCATGTAATTCCTGTCTTAGATGCCAAATCTTTACAAAATGTTACTAAATGCAAAGCCTTTTAGAAAAAACATTAACTTGGAAGTCAATCAGGGTTGTGTCTAGCAGAGTAATATAAGGGAGAAAGACAACAGTGTGCACAAGAGATGAAACAAAGAGTAGAGATTAAGAATTTAGTAACTGCAACTTCTATACTCATTCTGTGAGGACAGCATTACCCTAAAGCCAAAACCAGATAAAGACACTACCAGGGCGGGTGGGAAACTACAGACCAATGACTCTCATGAACTATATGTAAAACTCCTCAACAAAATATTAGCAAATCAAATCCAATGATGTATAAAAATAATTCTACAACATTCCAAGTGTATTGAAGACTGGTTCAACATTCAAAAAGAAATTTATGTAATGGTATTGGGCAACTGTATATTCACATGCAAAAATAAAATATAATTAGACCCCCATCTTATACCACTTATTAAAATTAACTTAAAATGGATTAGAAAATTAAACATAAAACCTGAACTATAAAACTCCTAGAAGAAAATATAGAGATAAAGCTCCCTGACATTGGTCTATGTTAAGACTTTTTGAATATGACAGCAAGAGCAAAGGCAGCAAAAGCCAATGTAAAAAATGAAACTATATCAAAACTAAAAGGTTGCTCAGTGCAGGCAACCATCAACAAAATGGGAAGGCACCCTCACAGGCATCCTATTAAATGTGAAAAATACTTTCAGACAATAAAGCTCATAAGAGGTTAATATTCAAAATTTATAAGGAACTCATACAAATGAAAAGTAAAATAATAATAATAATAATACAATTAGAAAATTGGAAGAGGACCTAAATAAACATTTTTTTCCCAAAGAAGACATACATATACCCAATAGGTACATGAAAAGATGCTCATCATCACTAATCATCTGGGAAATGTGAGTCAAACAACCTGGATCTCTGCCCCATGTGAATCCATTGGTTGGAGCTTTGTCCCATACACCAGAATGTTGCAGGTTTGTTTCCCAATCAGGGCACATACCTAGGTTGCAAGTTCAACCCCCAGCCTGGGCATTCGAGGGAAGCAACCAGCTGATGTTTCTCTCTCCCTCCCTCCCTCCTACCTGTCCTCCCTCTTTTGTTCTTCCTACCTCTCTCCAAAAACAGTAAGGAAAAAGTAAACAAGCAAGCAAATACAACACTGAAATAAAGAACAAACTGAAGGTAACCAGAGAAGAGCAGGAATAGGGATGATAGAGGATAATAAAGGAAGGGTCATCAAAAAAAAACACATATAAAGGATGAATGGACAAAGCCAAAGGGGGTGAGTTCAAGGGTGGGAGGTGGGAAGGGGCATGGTGGAGTGAAAATGGAGACAACTGTACTTGAACAACAGTAAAAAAAAGTGTCTTTGGGTGAGGATAAAAAAATCAAACAGCCCTGGCTGCTGTAGCTCAGTGGATTGAGAGTGGGCTGCGAAGCAAAGGGTCACCAGTTTGATTCCCAGTCAGACCACATGCCTGGGTTGTGGGCCAGATCCCCAGTGGGCACCATGTGAGAGTCAATCACACATTGATGTTTCTTTCCCTCTGTTTCTCCCTCCCTTCCTCTCTATAAAAAATAAATAAAGTCTTAAAAAAAATCAAACAACCTTGAAGTGCCACCTCACTCCAGTTAGAATGTCAGTTTTCAAAAGATAAGACATAACAAATGCTGGCAAGGATGTGGAGAAAAGAGAATCTTAGTGCACTGTTGATAGGAATGTGAACTGGTACAACCTCTACAGTATGGAGGTCCTCAAAAATATTAAGAATAGAACTACCATAGGATCTTGCAATCTCACTTTCAAACATAATCATTATCTTAAAGATAACTTATTCCCATGTTCACTGTAGCATTATTCACAATAGCCAAGATATGGAAATAACTTAAGCATCTATCAATGGATGAATTGATTAAGAAACTGTGGTATATGTATTCAAAATACAGTATTATTTAGCCTTTAGAATGAAGGAAAACCTGACATTTGTGACAACATGGATGAACCTGGGGGTTGTGGGGGGAGTATATTTATAGAACAGACATTAGAAAAGTAGCTGCCAAGAACTGGAAGTCAAGGAAATAAGGAGAGGTTATTACAAAGGGTACTTTCAGTTACTAGATTGATAAGGTCTGAGGATCTAATGTATAACATAATTAATAATACTGTATTGCATCACTGAAATTTGCTAAAAGAATAGAACTTAAATGTTCTCATCAAAAGTGTCTCATCAAAGGTGTTGCATTTGCATTCATTGTAAAAAATTTATAAAGAACACAAAAATTAGATAGCTAAAAATATCAACAACCAATAATCCCAGCACTCAAAGAACTATTATTTTCATAATTCTAAAGTAATGTTAATAGCTGGTATTACTTTTCATATCCTTATTTTTTACTTCTTAACATTTTATCATCAGCCTCATCCTACATCCTGAAAACCTCTCTATGAATGTATTTTAAGATGAATGTGCCATACCTGTAAATACTATAAGTTACATAACAATTTCCCTAAATGGGAACATTTCAGTTTCTCTAATTCCATTAATTTTAAGTAATATTGCAAAAATGAAATTACACATATACCTTTTTCCTATAGTCCACATTATTTACTTAAGATAAATTTATAGAAGATAGATTCTTAAGTCATTGTGAATTATATTGATATAAGCTAAAGGTAAAATAATGTTGAGCTACAGTTTGGAGATTTCTTCAGTCTGTAATTATATCACTCTCCAAGAAGACATAAATACTGTTAAAATTAGCAATGGGTGAAAGGTATTGACATATTGCAAATTAGTGGTATATTCAGGTAGATTGGAGTTACTTTTTGAATTCAATGGTAAGAGCCATAAAGGTTGATTATTTCTCCAGTGGAATTGATTTTTGGCTCCTGTACCTCTTGGAATAATCTATTTTAAATACTTGGCATAATACAAACCTACTCAGACACACTTACATTTGGTATCTTTTTTCCAAAAGTTTAAGATTGCACAACCACTAGGTGTTACTATTTTTTTAAAAAAAAGGAAAATTTCTCAATCCCAAGATGTACTAAAAAGATGTCTCTGTGAAAGGTGAAGAACAAAGTTACATGTTTTTCTTAAACTTTTGTCTGTGCTTTTCTGCTTCTTTATAATAACAAACAGTTTTTACACAGGAAGTTGCCCATCCATGATTTTTCCTTCTACTTGAAATCCAGCTGCATTCCAGCTTGCTCATAACTGAAAGATCAATTCTATCATAGGCTTAACTAAATGTCATTTCAAGTAACACATTTATAAGATGACAAAACTATAATATTGACCAAAACAACGAAACTGCTGAAGTTCACAGAATAAAGGATAATAAATCTATGTGTGATCTTTCCAGCAAAACAAAAACAATGAAGTTCACTTTTAGCTGTGTTATGGGAACAAAGAAATGAGATTTAACTAATCATATTTAAAATACATAATATAACAACATAATTTGCATGGATGGACCTGGAGAGTGTTATGGTAAGTGTAATAAGCCAGTCAGAGAAAGATAAGTACCATGTGATTTCATGTGGAATCTAATAAACAAAATAAACAGAAAAAATAGAAAAAGGCTCATAAATACAGAGAACAGACTGACAGATGTCAGAGTGGAGGAGACTTGGGGGGCTAGGCAAAATAGCTGAAGGTATTAAACAAACAAACATAAAACCTCATAGACACAGTCAACAGTATAGTGATTATCAGAGGGAAAGGTTGGGGAGGGAATGGGGGAGGTAGAAGAGGGCAAAGGCAGATAAATAATGATGGAAGGAGACTTGACTTTGGGTGGTGAATACACCACACTATATACAGATGATATATTATAGAATCATACCCCTGAAACCTATATAATTTTATTAACTGTTACCTAAATAAATTTAAGAAATAAGTAAATAAAAAAGTAAAAGTATGAAATTGCACTATAGAAATACAAAATAAAACATGAAAATATGATACTCAGAAAAAAGGAAACAAAACAAAATAGAAGTCAAGAAATAAGTATACATACATACAAAAATTTAGTATATGATAAAGATGAGGAAATTACTGTTAATTTCATAAATGATGTTTCAAAACTGAACAGCCATCTAATAGAGGGAAATGTAATTTATCTATAATCTACACATTTTTCCAGTAAACATTCCAAAATATCAACATTTAAATGGAAAAGTGAAACTATAATATTTCAGAAGAAAACATGGGAAAAAAACTCTCATAACCCTGGAGTAGAAAACTTTCCACATGTGACAAAACAGAGAAGCTATAAAATAAAAGATTAATAAATTATATTTAATCATTACAAATGAAATCTATATAACCAAAAAAACAACCAAAAGTTATGTCAAAATATAATCAGAAAAATAAAAGTGAGAATGTATTTATAATTCATATTACAGACAATGGAGCAATATTTTTTTACTACACAAAAGCATTTGCATCCTGGCAAGAATAATGTCAAAAAAATAGAAAATATAAGCAAAGAATATTAACATATATTTCATTGACTTGAAATAAAAATGGCTCTCAAAAATGTGAAAAGATGCTCATGGAAGAAAATGAATTATAATTATTGACCTTACCTTCAGGACTTATAATTATTCACAAATAATTAAAAGGTAAGTATTTAGGGATAGCAGTATCCTAAAATTGCAGCTTCTGATTTAATAATGTTTGATTAGTCTTCAGGTGAGTTTTCTTCCATTTCTATTTAGTGCATTGAGTGAAATTGTTAGACCACTTGTATTAAAAATAACTGAAAAGAAAAAATATTAGAAAAGTTTGCCAGAATTGAGAAAAAAGAAATAATATAGCTAGGTTTGGTTCTTGCTTTGTACTTTTTCACAGGGTTGGGTTTTTTTGTTTTGTTTTGGGTTTTGTTTTGTTTTTTGGGGGGTGGGGGAGAGGAATGTCAACTTATTAAAAACACATTGTTAATGAATTCTGAAGTGGACAAAAACCACAATAATACCAATCACTCATAATCACCTTAAAATGGACACACTGAGCATTTTAATTTAATTTCTTTCTTTAGATAAATATAAATTCTTTTAGTGTATATGCACACACCACATATAAAATACAGGGGTGGGAAAAGTAGGTTTACAGTTGCAAGTACAAAAAATACCGAGTTTATTCTTGATTATTTGTTAATTATTATTTTCCATACAAACAACTATATAACCTGCTTTTGCCCACCCTTGTAATATATTATGCATATAAAATATATTATATACTTATACAGCAGAATTTTCTAACCTTCATTTTTCACTGAACCTATTATAGGGTGGGAAAAGGTTAAACAGCTTTGAAGGATATATAAGGGTATTTAGTATATGAGATAGTAATTCCAAGACCTTAAGAATGAAAGGTTGGGGTAGGGAAGATGAATTTTAATTTCTCCACAGACATGTGTAGGTGTCTGTTAGAGAAACCTATATTTTCTGTCCTCATGTTTTCTCTCCATGCAGAAAGGCTTCCAAAAAAACAATAGCACTTCCAGTTTCTTTCCCGTGTGAGGTGTAGTGACTCACCTGACTGGTGAGTTTGAAAACAGAATTGTCCATGTGCAGCTGTGCTCCTCCAGCGTTCTCTGCCTCTGTATGGGGAGCAATCATTTTTTCCTCTCTGCCTTGCAGTAAATTACCTGTGCGTGCGTAAGACTTGTGCCTACCCACATCTGGCTGTGCCTGCACAGGTAATTCTGGAGTAAAGCATTAAGAAGCACATCAAAACTGCAATTACAGCTTTAATCTGTAATTAAGTTGCTACTTTAATTTTGAAATGTCTGCCTCTTCACATTTGACTTAAACTTACAATGTAAAGGAAGAGGTGGTATGTATTGAATCTATAAAATTCCAACTTTGTCTATGTTTCCAATTTACAAAGCATGTTCATGTCCATGATCTTATTTGATTTTCACAGTAACCCCTAGATATAGGAGAAAAGTCATTAATATTTCTTGAGTGAATGCCAACTGTTAATCAAAAATATGCCAAGAGATTTACATTTTTTTAATCTTAATTAATCCTTATAACTTTTTGAAAAATAGAATTTACCCTTATTTTCAAGATCAGAAGACAAAGTCTCAAAGAAGAGAAATTCCTAAGATTTGTCCCAGAAGACAATTGGTAAATGGCAAGTCTAGATATTCAAACATACTGCGAACACTGGATTATGTTCACGTTCCCTTTTATGTTCCCAGGTCCTACTCTCATGCTTGGAACAGAGAAGACATTCAATAAATGTGCATGAATAAACGACTGCAAATAAATGCTCTTTCAACTGTATCACAGAGGCAAAAGAGATATTTTTGAAGACCAAACTCAGGGAAAGGTCAAGCTGCAATCCTATTACCATGGTAGTTGGTAGTGGGTGGGTGGCAGGGAAAACCTAAGGCTAATTTTTGGAAATGTTTATGGAAATCCTGTGATGTTGTATGTGATATAGCCCAAAATATAACAAACTATGAAATGTGAAATCTAGTGTATATTTCATAAGAGTCTTGTTACTTCCAAAGCAGTGAAATCCTTGACTCAATCATTTGCTCTCATCCGCAATCTTCTCATTTGTAAAATAGTAGTGTTAAACAAATTATCTTAAGAGTTGTTGTAACACTAAAATTCTACCAAAGACTATATTTATTGTGTAGTTATATAGAGGACTTAGAATTTAACATATGGATAAAGACTCTATAATTTTAAATATAACATATTTCTCACATGTTCACAAGTCTACAAGCCCAGAAACTCCTGAGGATAAACCCACAGATGATGCTGGGTCACGAAATCAGAACATTCTAACAGGAAGAGTTATAGCATACATTATATTTGAAAATGTACGGTTTCAAATGTCATGATTTAGAGCGTGCTGTTAACATTAAGGAGAACCAAAAAGGAAAACTCTTTGTCTAAGGAAAGTAATAGATTAGATTGATAGATAGATAGATAGATAGATAGATAGAAAGATAGATAGATAGATAGATAGATAGATAGATAGATAGATAGATAGATAGATGATAGATAGATAGATAAATCTACTTTCCAACTTTCTCCTTGTACCTATTAAACACAGACACACACAAACACATACACACATACCACAAATGATATTTTGTCATGCACCAGACAGGAATCTTATTGTAAAAGATGAGAAAAGGAAATTTAAAAAAGCAGTCATTTTTTTTTCACATCTAACAATGCCTCCAGCACCAGGTGACAACACAGGAAATTTACAATGATATGCATCTTGCTATATCTTTGCCGACCTAAATCTTTCACAGTCAAAAAGAAAGAGGGTAATGTCTTCCATTAACAGGAAAAAGTTTTAAAATTGTTCAGGTATACCAATATCATCATTATGCTATCTAATTTCTTAGGACACAAGCGCAAAATTCAGAGTGTACAGAATGTACATGTCAAAAAGTACTCTTTTTAGGGGCCTGACTTTTGAGGGCACTATGTACAATGTTCTATGTACAATATGAAAGAGCCTGAAAATTAACTCAGTCTATTTGCAACCAATTTAAATCATATGTTCTGGAAAAATAGCCACAAAATGCATTATTTAAGATTATTATTGCATACATCCAGAGGCATATAAATAATTAATTTCTATTGGATACTAATTTTAGCCAAATCATTTCTACAAAGTAGCAACAAAGGAGTATGTCTTGTTAGATGAGAACCAAGTATCACCTACCAATATTCAAAAGGAGCAGGTTGTGGGGGGAAGACAGAATATATTATTGTCAGATAAGCTTGCTATATTTATCTTGGAATCATTAAACAAACACATGTAAAACATACTGGGTGAGGGTGGTCTATTTAATATAAGCATTACCTTGTTACCAAAAACAGACAAAGACAATAAAAGAAAATTTCTGGCCAATAACCCTGATAAAAATAGATGGAAAAATCCTCAAAAAAGTTAGCAAACCAAATTTAACAATACATTAATAGGATCATACATATGATGAAGTGGGATTATTCCAAGGATGCAAGGGTGGTTCCACAAATCAATTAATAAAACATACCATATTAAAAATAAGTAATAAGAAAAAAGAGACATTTATTGAAGAAGATACAAATACGAGAAACATTTTACATAGGACAATAACCTTAGTCCCCTTCAGAGTAAGCACCTTGGGACCTCACATAGTTCTCCCAGCACCTCTTCCACTGTTCAAACACTCTGCACAATCTTTGTTGGAAGTGCCCTCAGCCGCCCTGTCATATTTTCCTGAATTTCACTGATTGTCTGAAACCTCTTCCTTTTCAAAAGCAATTTCAAGTTTGGGAAAAGGCAGCAGTTGCAGGGCACCAAATCTATGCTGGAGAGGGGCTGAGTCACCTAGGGGATTTGATATTTCCCAAAAAATCTCTACACAAAACATGATGCATGTACAGGCTCATTGTCTCATGAAGCTGCCAATCACCAGTTTCCCATTGCTGTAGCCTTCTGAATCATGTGAAATTTCCAAGGAGGAATGTTAAAGCTTAATGAAAATTTGATGCAGATTCCTTGCTCTACTCACTGTCAGTTTGAATGTGACATCCACACAGTACACAGGCTCGCTCAAAAGCATCTACCACCCCCACTGACTAGTACAGTGAAGTTGTCATTGTTCACACACACACACATTCCAATTCCAGTTCACTCTACTTGGCTGTCAGGTTATACTGATGTCATGCAAATGATTCTTGTTATATTAACAGTGACTGGACTTTTTCCAGATAGACCTTGTGTATCTGTGTATATCTCAATGCATAACACATAGACATAGACAACAGTATGATGATAGCCAGAGGGAAAGGAGGGTAAGGGAGGTAGAAGTGAGCAAAGAGGGGATAAATGTGTACAGAAAAATGACTCTGGGTGGTGAGCTCATGGTGCAGTACAAAGAGGATGTTTTACTGAGTTGTACACTGAAATGTGCATGGTTTTATAAACCTATGTCACCCTAATGAATTCAATTATAAAAACACAAAGAATAAATCATCTGATCAGAAACCAACTGCAAGGAGACAGTAGGAAAATCCACAAATATGTGTATATTTAAAAATATGCTATTAAATAAAGACTAGGTCAAATAAAAAATAAGAGTTCAAAATGCATAGATAAATGCAAATACAAATATGACATATCAAAATATTTGGTATACTATATTGTATGCCCACTACCCAAAGTCAAATCATCTCCCATCAGCATATATTTGGCCTCATAGAAATGTACACCTGAAACCTATATGATCATATGCATCAGTCACCCCAATACATTTTATAATGAATAAATAAATAAAATGTTTGATATATAGCAAAAGAGGCAATTAGAGGGAAGTTTGTATCATTATAGGCCTACTTCAAGAACGAAGAAACATCTCCAATAAATAACTAATATTTCACCTTAAAAACTACAAAAAGAAGAGAAAATAAAGCCCCAATTCATTCATACTAATGAATTAGTAGAAGGAAGAAAATAATGAAAATTAGAGCAGAATTAAACAAAATAAAGATCAAATAAATCAAAAAATAATGCAGCAAACAGTTGGTTCTTTGAAAAAATTAATTAAATTGCCAAACCTCTAGCTAGAATTACTAAGGATAAAAGAGAAACACTCAAATAAACAAAATCAAAAATGAAAAAAAGATATTATGACAGACACCACAGAAATATAAAGGACTACACAAGAATGTTATGAAAGGCTATATTCCACCAAATTCAATAACCTAGGAGAAATGGACAAGTTATTAGAAATATATAACTTTCATAGCCTGAATCATGAAGAACTGGAAAAATCTAAATAGACCTATGAACAGTAAGAAAATTAAGACTGTCATCAAAAATCTCCTCAAAGTAAAAGTCCAGGACTAGATGGCTTCACTAGTGAATTCTACCAAACACTCAAAGATTTAATAACTATCCTTCTAAACTCTTTGAAAAATTAAAGATACAATAATTCCTACTTCATTTTATAAGGCCAATATTACCCTGATTCCAAAACCTGGGAAGGACAACACAAAAAGATAAAATTACAAGCTAATATCTCTGGTGAATATAGATGTGAAAATCCTAAACAAAATACTAGCCAATCAAATATAACAATACATTAAAAGGATAAAACACCACAATCAATTAGGGTTCATTTCAGGAACAAAAGAATGGTTCAACATATGCAAATTAATTTATGTGATATACCATATTAACAAAAGAATAAAAATCATATGATCATATCAATAGATATGGAAAAAACATTTGACAAGATACTACAAATATTTATCATTAAAATGCTCAATAGAATGGGCACATAAGAGAAGTAGCTCAACATAAAAAGGCTATATATGACAAACCCTCAGATAATATCATACTGAGTGGTGAAAAACTGAAACCTTTTCCTCTAAGATCAGGAACAGGATAAGGATGCCAGCTCACACCACTGTTATTCAACACACACTGGAAGGAAGTCCTAGCAAGAGCACCCAGGCAAGGAAAAATAAATAAATGAAAGGCATCCAAATCAGTAATAAACAAGTAAAATTGTCACTTTTTCATAAATGATTCTTTATAGAGAAAACCCTAAAGATTCCATAAAAAGCTATTAAAAAAATAAACAAGTAGCAAAGTTGCAGGATACAAATCTATCTACAAAAATTCACTGCATTTCTTAATGATATTGATGAAATTTCAGAAAGAGAAATGAAAATAATATTCCATTTGTAACTGCAACAAAAACAATAAAATATGTAACAATAAACTTAACAAAGAATGTAAAGGATCTGTTTGCTGAAAACTACAAGACACTATTGAAAGGTATTGAAGGAGAAACAAAGAAATGAAAAGGTAATCCATATTTGTGGAATGGAAGAATCAATATAGTTGAAATGGTCATATTATTCAAGACAATGTATAGATTTAATGCAATCCCTATCAAAATCCCAATGGCACTCAAAGAAATAGAATAAAAAATCAAATTTGAATGGAAACACAAAAGACCCCAAATACCAAAGCAATCCTGAGAAAAAAAGAAACAAAGCTGGAGATATCACACTCCCTGATTTTACATTATACTACAATAATCCAAGCAATATGGTATTGGTAGAAAAACAGACCAATGGAACGGAATTGAGACCCCAGAGATAAAACCACATGAACCACATGTATATGGGCAAGTAATCATTCACAAAGGAGTTAGAAACAAACAATGGAGAATGAAAGAAAGCCTCTTCAATAAATGATGCTGGGAAAATTGGAAAGCCACATAAAAAAGAATTAAACTAGATTGCTATTTGATACCATACACAAAAATTAAGTCCAAATGAATTAAAGACCTAAGTATAAGACCTGGAATAATTAAGTACATAGAAAAAAACATAGGTATTAAAATTATAGGCCTTGGTATCAAAGAGGATTTATAAATTTTACCCCAAAAGCAAGGGACATAAATGCAAAAATAAATGAATGGTGCTATATCAAACTGAAAAGCTTCTGCTCAGAGAAAGAAACTAACAACAAAACAAAAAGGCAATCATCAAATGGGAGAAGATATTTGTAAACAATATCCAAAATACAGGGTTGGGCAAAGTAGGTTTACAGTTATGAGTATGTGAAACATAGAATTTATTCTTGTATTATTATTAATTATTGTATTACTTTCTATATGAACAACTGTAAACCTACTTTTGCCCCATTCTGTACTTAAAGAACTTATACAACTCAACAACAACAAAACAACAATCCAACTCAAAAATGCACAAGGAACATGAACAGACACTTTCCTCAAGAAGACATACAAATGGCCAACATATACTCAACCTCACCAGTTATAGGGGAAATGCAAATCAAAACCAGAATGAAGTGCCACCTCACACTTACTTGAGTGGCTATTTTCAGCAAGACAAGAAATAACAAGTGTTGGAGAGGACATAAGGAAAAAAAGGAACCCTCATGTTATGCTGGATGGAATGTAAATTACAGAGCCACTATGGAAAACAGAATGTAGACTCTTCAAAAAATTAAGAATAGAGCTACTACATGACCAAGTCAACCCTCTTCTGGGTATCTACCTCAAAAGTTTTAAAATAGTTATTCATAAAGATATATGCATCCCTGTGTTCATTGCAGTATTAATCACAGTAGCCAAGACATGGAAACAACTCATGTCCTTCAATGAATTATTGAATAAAGATGTGGTACATATAAGCAATGGAATACTACTCAATCATAAGAAAAGATGAAATATTGCCATTTGCAACAACATGGATGGATCTTGAGAGTATCATGCTGAGCAAAATAAGCTAGACAGAAAAAGACAACAATCATACGATCTCACTCATATGAGGGAAATAAAACAGAAAGCAACAAATGAATGAACAAAACAAAGACTCATTGACACAGACAACAATATGGCAATTACCAGAGAGGTGAAGGGGTTAGGGAGGAGGCTGAAGTGGTGACAGAAGGAGACTAAACTTCAGATGATGAGTACACAATGCAATATAAAGGTGATGCATTATAATATTGTACACTTTAAGTAAATAATGTTATTATTAATGTCACCCCAATAAATTTAATAATACAATAAAAATAAAAATATATGATCATCTCAATGTATACAGAAAAAGCAGTTGACAAATTTCAACATCTATTTAGGATAAAAACTCTCAACAAATTGAATATAGAGGAGATATATCTCAATATAATAAAGGTCATACATGACAAACACAAGTTACATCATACTTAACACTGAAAACCTGAAAGCTTTTCCTCTAAGATTAGGTACAAAACAAGAATGCCCACTCTCATTGCTTTCATTCAACATAGTATTGAAAGTTTTATTTACAGCAATCAGTCAATAAAAATAAATAACATGTGTTCAAATCAGAAAAGAAGTACAAACTATCACTATTTGCAGATGACATGATATTATGTATTAAAAAAATCTTAAAGAATCCAAAAAACTCATACAGCTAATTAAATGAATTGAATATAGTTGCAGGATACAAAACTAGTATTAAGAAATATGTTGTGATATATACACTAATAACAACTATCAGAAAGAGTAATTAATAAAATGGTACTATTTACATTGCATCTAAAATATAAAATACCTAGAAATAAGTTTAACTAAGGAGGTAAAAGTCCTGTACTCTGAAAACTATAAGACACTTATGAAAGAAATTAATGGAAATGATTGGAGACTCAAGAGTTAGAAAATTTTAATATAAGGTAAATAGTTAATAAGCCTAGTAGGTAATGCATATGCAAAGCTATTGCTTCAGAAATTGCAGATAAGGCCCATCCTGGCTAGTGGGAGAGACAGCCAGCCTCCTGGGGCACAGCTAAAGTTTACTGCCTGGGAAACAAAGTGGAGACATACAGGCCATTGTGTTCTAGAGAGAGACAGACAACAACCTGCCCCTGGGAACAGCTAACTGCCCAGGGTGAGAATACTGCAGATTTGGTTTGTTGTTGTTTTTTTTATCTAATTTTCTCTGAATTTCAAAACCCATCGCTGCACTTTGTTCTCTGTTATAAAAAGGCTGATTGGGAAGGAAATGTAATTACCATTAGGGTACGAACCCACCATCTTCTTCTCAGATCACCAGCCATCTAAATAAAGCACCCATAAAAATTCAATCCCTGTCTTTGCTTATTGAGTTCAGTATGTGATGGGCAGCATGAATGCCAGTCTTTTCTGGTTTCAGAAAGATATACCATGCATATGAATTAGTAGAAGGAAAATCATCAAACTGTCCATAGTGCCCAAAGCAATCTACAGAGTCAAAGCAATCCCTATCAAAACACCAAAATGGCACTTTCCACAAAACTAAAACAAATAATTCTAAAATATTCATGGAGTTGTGACAGGATTGTTAGAAGCTAGGGAAATTCCTGGGCAAGTGGAATGGGAAAACGGAGAGAAGAAAATTAAACAAGGCCAAATAGTTTGAGCAACTTACAGTCAGCTGGTGAATCATAAGACTTTATCTCCCCAAACTAGGACACTTGAAAACACATGGTTTATTCCTCTCCTTTTTAACCAAAGAAAACATAGCTTAAATCACCCTGGTCTGTGAAATGCTAATGCAAATGGGGAGATAACACTGGAACAAAGGAAGTGATTTTGGGCAGAAGCTGAATGACTCCCCTTTCTGTTCCCCCTCCCCCTGCTCCCAACAGAAAAGGTACTTCAGTGCTCCCTCTAGGAATTTCCCCCTCCCAAATTCACCTGTTTCCCCTATATAAACTTGCTTTTGAAAGCTCAAGGGGGAAGGTGGATGTTAGGGCTTTTACCTGCCACCTTCTCAAATTACTGTCCTCTCTGCTTTTTTGGTTGAATGGTGACAGGCAGAACAAGCTCTGGACTTGACTGCCCTCTGGTTTCAAAACCACAAAAAACCCAAGCCAAAGCAATCTTGAAAAAAAAAGTACAAAGTTGGAGGTGTCATGCCTTCTGAATCCAAACTATACTACAAAGATACAGTAATCAAAGCAGTAAGGTACTGGCATAAAAACAGACACATAGATGAATGGAACAGAATAGACAGCCCAGAAATAAACCCATGGTTACATAGTCAATTAATCTTTAACAAAAGATGTAAGGAGGTAAGGTAAAAAATGGTGGAAAAAAACTGGACAGATACATGCAAAAAAATTAAACTAGACCACTTTTGTATATCACATACAAAAATAAACTCAAAATGGATTAAAGACTTAAATGTGAGACTTGAAACCATAAAAATCCTAAAAGAAAACATACAGAGTAAACTCTTTAACATCACTTTTAGCTATACTTTTTGATGTCTCCTTGAACAAAGGCAACAAAAAAGGAAAAAATAACCAAATGAGACTACATCAAACTAAAAGAATTTTAACAGTGAATAAAACTATCAGCAAAATGAAAAAGCAACCAATTAAATGAAGGAAGATATTTGTAAATGATATACCTGATAAATGGTTAATATCCAAAATGTATTTTTAGAAATTCACATAAGTTGAATATCAGAAAAATAAGCAATCTGATTTTAAAATGTGCAGAGGACATAAATAGACATTTCTCAAAAGCCACACAAATATCCAAAGACAGATAAACAGAAGCTCAACATCACTAATCATCAGGGAAATGAAAATCAGAACTCCAATGAAATATCACCTCACAGAGGCCAGAATGATCATCATCATAAAGCAACAAATAACAAGTGTTGGTAAGAATATAGAGTATAAAGAACCCTTGGTACACTGTTGATCGGCACAAACACTAAGGAACACAGTATGGAGATTTCTCAAAAAATTAAAAATAGAACTACCATACTACATAGCACTTTCACTTCTGGGTATTTATCTGAGGAAATTGCAAACACTGATTTGAAGTGATATATGCACCCCTGTGTTCATTGCAGCAGTGTTTACAAGAGCCAAGATACGTATACATTGAATATTACTCAGCCATGAAAAGAATGAAATCTTGCCATTTGTGACAACTGGGTTGGACTTAGAAGGTATTATACTAAGTGAAATAAGTCAGACAGAAAAAGACAAATACCACATGATTTCACTTATATGTGGACTATTAAAAAAAAAACAGAAATAAACTTATAAAGGGACAAACTGATGGTTGCCAGAGCAGAGGGATATGGGAGTGATGGGTAAAAATGAAGAAAGGAAATAAAAGGTACAAAATTCCAGTTATAAAATAAAAACAGTAGAGGGAATATAGTCAATAATATTGTAATAACTTTGTACAGTGACAGATCATTATTAGACTTATGGTGAACACATCATTACATAAATGTTGAATCACTATATTGTACACCTAAAACTAATAATATTGTACACCTGAAACTAATAATATCATACACCTGAAATTAATAATATTGTATGTCTACTATAATAAAAAAAAGTATGTCAGGACAACTTTTTAAGCATATTAAAAAGATTTGAAAGCAATGACTAGAGTAACTAAAATTCCAATGTTGTGCCCCTTGAAGTGATATATTGAAATCCTACCCCCCAGTACCTATGTACATGTCCTTATTTGGAACAAGGACTTTGAAGATGTAATCAAGTTGAAATGCAATCATCACTATGGAAGCTAGCCTCCAGATCTATAAGAAAATAAATTTCTCATATCACCAACTGGTGGTCATTGGCATCAATTCAATGCCAACAGGAATCCTCAATTTGGGGTGTGGTGAAGAAGAAAACTATTCAGTGAAACAGCTCAACTGTGATACAGAACATCTGTGAGAACAACACTGCTGTAGAACTCAGTTATGAAACAGCACTGGGCTTGGGACCTGGCCCACACTAAATAACTCCCTTTGCCCTGCTCTGCTCTGCCTGCTCTCTGCTCAGCCTGGTCTTCACTGCTTTGGTCTATGCCTCAGCTCCAGCTGGGGAAATACAGTATTCAGTCTTGGATGGAAAGGGAAAAGAATTCTTGGAGCCAGTGGGAAGATGACTTAAACACACAGAAATCCCTGCCACTTGTCCCTGATTGGCCTGTCCTCATGCAAATAAGCATTTCAAATCATTACAGCTTAATCCAAAAAGTCCTGATTGGTCAGAATGGAGCCACTCTGACTGGTCAGTGAAGATACCAATGGGGATATAGCTGTGCAGCTCCAATTGGATATAGAAAGTCTCCATCCTATTGGTTGAAATAGAATTATAGGAATATCTTAGTAAGGGCTGGCTCAGATGGCAAAAACACAGTGCAGGCAGGCAGTTTAATACAGGCTTCTCCCTGAAGTGCAGTTTGTGTGAAAGGTCCTTGTTTAGAGACAGCTGCTAGGTTCTGTTTCTAAATTTGAGGCCAATTAACCACCCAGAGCCCTTTTTGGTAGATATCTTCTTTCTCAGGATACAGTGTTTAGCCATATAGTATGTGGCAATTTGTTAAAACAACCACAGGAAACTAATACACTATGTGAGGAAATATTTCTAAACATATTCTTCCCTGGGGGAATTTCCTGATTCTGCTCATGGGTGGGAACCAATCAGACTTTCCCAGGTAGAACTACCAGAGCTTTTGGCAGCCCTATGGGGTTGACATAGCAGATTAGACACTCATGCAGCACAACTCTTAAGCCCAATTTTCCCCCTGAGACCATGAGCCCTAAAGCAGAATGGGAAACTAGGAGCCTGTCAAGAGGCTTTAAAATGCACAGAGAAATCCCTGAAAGTCTTATGAAAAGGTAGATAAATGTAACTAATAATCAAGAGGTAAAAGACATACAGAAGCAGATACAAAGATTATCTACATATTGGGGTGAATGGAGAACTCTAAAATACTCATATTAATAAACTCAATAAAACTGTTCAAGAAGAGAAAAAAGTCGTATCAAAATCAGGATAAAAAGTAAACATTATTGAAATTGTTATCACAAGAGTAAGGAGGGGATATAATAAACAACTCTGTGTTAATGAACTTGAAATTTAGATAAAATGGAGGAACTCCTTCAAAATCATAAAGTTGCAAAGCTAAAACAAGAAAAACAGCTGAATAGTCATTTATTAATTTTAAAAAAGTCACTTATAATTAAAACCTATCTCACAGATGACCACTACTGCTTACCTTTCACTTGAATCAACCAATAAAAGAACAACACAGGAAACAGGTTTCAAGACATTTGATGTTAACCAGAGGAAGTTGATTACCGGGAAACACAAAAGAATTGAAATAAGCCCTACTATAATACCCCAGTTTACAGCCTTTAGAGAGTTTCTAGGCATCAACACAGGAAAGGGAGGCCCAGGGAGTGCCCACTGGACTCCCTGAAAAGAAGACACAGTGCTGAAGATCTGGAGACACCAAGGCAGCACGAGTTTACTGCAAAGAGTAACAGAGAGGAGAGAGCAATAAAAAGAAATAATTCCAGAGAAGTGTGGAGTCCCCTTCAAATATTTAACTGAATTTGATCAGCACAAGCATGTGAGGAAACTACCTGATACAATAGCCAAGTGTTGGAAGCAACCTAGGTGCCCATCAGTAAATGAATGGATCAAAAAACTATGGTCCATTTACACAATGGAATTCTATGCATCAGAAAGAAAGAAGGAGCTCCTACCCTTTGTGACAGCATGAATGGAGCTGGAAAGCATTATGCTAAGCAAAATGAGCCAGTCAGTGAAAGACAAATACCATACAATCTCACCTTTAACAAGAACCTAAACAACAAAACAAAGAAACAAGCAGAATATAACCAAAGACATTGAAATAGAGAATGGGCTGACAGTATTCAGAGGGGAGAGGGGAGGGAATTTCAGGGGGAAAAGGGAAGGGTTTACAGGAACAAGTATAAAGGACACATGGACAAAAACTAGAGGTGGGTATAAATGGGAAGGGGGTTGGGAGGGCTTGATGGGTGTGATGGGATGGGAGTAAAAGATAAAAAATTGTACTTGAATGATAATTAAAATAAAATTATTTAAAAAGACATAAAATATTAAAAAATAGGGGGAGAAAGAAACTACCTGAAGCCAGGAAAGACATCTGAAGAGATTAGAAGTAACAATTGTTGGTTCTTACAGAGGTCCAGGAATAATGCCTCTTCCCACCAACAAAAATGGAAAATATCAGATTCATGGCCCTAAGAGTAGACTACACAGAAGAGTGTTATCTCAGTAGTAAGGAAAAACTAACCCTAGACTGAGCATGGCTCCAGTCCCACCTAACAAATCTTAAAAACAAAACCTAAAAGGATCACACTGTTTCTAAGTAATTTAATTGCCTCCTAGACAAAAGGTCAAGAATATTTACAGGAGGAGAATAATACCCAGAAATGAAAAGCAAAAATTCACAATATCTGACATGCAATCAAAGATGTCTATTTGTGGGGGGAAAGCTGCATAATATTACCCATAATAATGAGTAAAACAATTCATTCAAATAAAAAAACAATCAATTGAAACCAAATCAGAACTCCACAGATATTAGAATTAACAGACATTAAAACATTAAATAACTGTATTCCATATGTTCAAAGAATTAAATGAAAATATAGAAAAAATAAAAAGGAGACCAAGTCTCATTTCTAGAGATGAAAACTATAATTCAAAAGATTGTTTTAATACAATAAGTGGAATTACTGGCAGATTGTTTTAAAATGTTGATAGAAAATACTCAAACTGAAACAAAGAAAATAGAAAAATTTAAATAAACAGAGCATCAGAGAGCTCCATTGCAACTTCAAGCAGCTTAATATATGTATAATGAAAAGTAAAGGCTAGTAGGAAAAAAATGTTAATTACATAAATGATAAAGGACTTATATCCAGAATATAAGTAAACCTAAAACCTCTGTAGTAAGACCACAACTCAATTTTCATAAAATGAGCAAAAGATCTGAACATACAGGGTCAGGCAAAAGTAGGTTTACTGTTGTTTGTATGGAAAAAAATATAATTAATAAATAATAATACAAGAATAAATTTTGTTTTGTGTACTCACAGCTATAAACCTGCTTAACAGAAGGGAACTACCTAAGTCTGAGAAAAGTTAACAATAAAAATCCTACAGTTGGAATCTTACTTAATGGTAAAATATCAAACAATTTTCCCTTTAGTTAAGAACATGATAAGTGTATCCATATCACAATTTCTCTTCAATATTTATACTTTCAATAATGTAAGACAAATGATTAAAAGGTTTTAAAATTAAAAAAGAAGAAAACCAAAAAGGAAGGAATCATACTGTCAATAATCATAGATGATATGATCATGTACATAGAGAATCACTACAAAGCTATTAAGATTAGCAAGTTAACAATTAAATATAGTAAATTGATGGTCTGTGGATACAAGTCCAAAACACAAAATGTGTTTTTATATACTTGCAAAAAGGAATTGGAAAATGTAAATTTAAAAAGAATTTTACCTTTTACTTAGCATCCAAAATACCTAATATGTAAGGATAAATTTAACAAAATCTATATAAAATCTCTACAGTGGAAAATAATAGAACATCATTGAGGGGAATTTTTAAATGCAGAAATATGCAATATTCATGGATAAAATAACTGAACATTGTTAAAATCTCAATTCTTTTTAAATTGTTCTAAAGAGCCAGTAACAATTCTAATCAAAATACCAGCATTTTACTGTGAGAAAAAAATGACAAGTTGATTCTAAAATTTATATGAGAATATAAAGACCTAAAATGGCCAAGACAGTCCTAAAAAGAACAGAATCTGAGATCTTAAAACCTACCAGACTTGACGACTCACAGGAAGCAGTTGTAGGAAGATAACGTGGTACTGGCAAAGGGACATACAAATGCATTAATGGAACAGAGTAGAGTCCAGGAACATATTCACACATAAATGGTCATCCAGTTTACTTAAAAGTGCCTATACTGCTTAATGGAGGAAAAATGGTCTTTCAAATAAATGTTGTTAGAGAAATTGTACATATAAATGGAAAAGAATGAACCATGGATACTTTATACCATACACAAATTAATTTGATACGGATCATTGACCTAAATGTTAAGCCATAAATCTTCTAGAGGGAAACAGGAAAATATCATTATGACCTTGAGCTAGACAAAGCTTTCTTAAAAGAACACAGAAAGTACTAAATATTTTTTTTAATTTTAATAAATTTATTTGAAGTTAAGATGTCAGAGCCATCGAAAAGCATAATTTAAAAAGTGAATATGCAAGCCACACAGAGGAGGGAAAATATAGCTGGTAAAAGGGCTCAAAAACTTATAAAAATCATTAAGAAAGACAAAGACATCCCAGTTTTTTAATGGGCACAATTGTTAAAGTGCTAAACACAAGAAAGGATATCAAATGGCTATCTATGTATATAGAATTAGTCATCAAGGAACTTGAAAATAAAACAGCAGTGAAATGCTTCTGCATGTCCGCTACAATGGCTGAAGTTAAAAATGAGTCATCACACCAAGTGTTGGTAAAGATATGGAGCCACTGGAATTCTCTTATGTTGCTAATAATAGCAAATTGGTAAAACTACTTAGGAAGACTGTTTGTACGGGTGATCTCATGACTTAGCAATTCCACTCCTACATATATATCCATGAAAAATGCATGTACACTAAGAGATATGTTCAAGAATGTTCCTAATTCCTTGATGTATTGTAACCAAATTTTAGAAACAACCAAAATATCAACATTAAAATGAAAACATAAGTTGAGATACAGGATACTGCTCACATTTTGAAGAAAGAAACTACTACCACCTACAAGCCAGATACAAAAAAGTCATAATGCATGATTCTATGTATAAGAAATTTAAGAATTGCAACATTAATTATTTTGATAGTCACCAAAATATTGGTTATCCTTGTGGGCCAATGGGGATATTATTGATTAAGAAAATGCCCAAAGGAACTTTATGTGGTGCTGTGAATGTTATATATTTTGATGTAGGTGACAGTTAGCTATATTGCTATATACATATGTAAAAATTCATCAAGCTGAACACTTAAAATTTGGACTGCACTGCAAATGCATGACACCTAAATAAGAATAAATTTAAAAATTAAAACATTAATAATTTTGTTAAAAATTTAACAATTAAAACAGGGCCAGAAAGGCTATACAATGTATTCTAGATAATGTAAGCTAGAAAGTGCACTAAATAAAAATCTGCTAACTACAGGCAGCAAAAGCTATCACATCAACCTGGCCCTGATGGTCTGAAAACATAATTTCTCCAGTTGCTTGGTGGAGCTACAAGAGCAATGGACAAATCCCATTCCTATTTTGTTAGCAAACACTAAATATCAATATGTTTTCTCTTTTCCTGGAGATGAATAAACAGAAGAAAATAAAAACCAAAAATTATAAATACTGTGTGACTGGAATAGAAACCACACTATGATATCACCTCACATCTGTCAAAATGATTATCATCCATAAATCAACAAACAACAAGGTCTGGTGAGAATAGAGAGGAAAGGAAATCCTCAGGTACCATTGGTGGGAATCCACATTGCTACAGACACTTTGAAAAACAACATGAAGGGTCTTCAGAAAATTAAAATATAAACTGCCTTATGACCCAGTGGTTCCACTTCTGAGTATCTACCTGAAGAAACCCAAAACACTAACTGAAAAGATACACACACCTGTATGTTCACTGCATCATTATTTACAATAGCCAAAATATGGAAGCAAAACAAGTGCCCATCAATAGAAGAATAGATAAAAAGCAGTGGTACATATACACAATGAAATATTACTCAGCCATAAAAAGGACTGAAATCTTACCATTTGGGACAGCATGGATAGACCTAGAGGGTACTATGCTAAGTCAAATAAGTCAGAAAGAGATAGACAAATACCACATGATTTCACTTATATGTGGAATCTAAAGAAAAACAAAAAAGAACAAACAAAATAGAAACAGATTTCATAGATACAGAGAACAGACTAATGGTTTCCAGAGTGGAGGGAGAGTGGGACTTGGTGAAGAATAATAAAGGGATTAAGAAGTACAAAATAATAAAGGGATTGGAAGTTACAAAATACTCACAGGGGATATAAAAGTATAGCATAGGGAATATGATTATAATAATATTTTAATAATTATTTATGGTATCAGATGGGTACTTAAAATATCAGGGGGTTCACTTAGTAAATTACATAAATGTCTCAACACTGTGCTATGCACTTGAAACTATACAAAATAATATTAAATGTCAACTGTAACTGAAAAATAAAATTTAAAAAAGAAAATAAATGGATAAGTTGAAGAAAAAAATACTGCACAACTTAGAAAAAGAATATCATCCAAGAGTTTCAGAGGAAGGGTATATCATTCATTGATGGATTTTATATAGGAACCTTGAGGCAATCCTTTGGGAAGCACATAAGGTGTAACTTCCATTAAACATAAGAATAAGCTATACAAGTAGAATGAATTTAGATAATTAAACAACAGAATAAGATGAAAAGACATATGTGCTCTCGACTCAAAAATATAAGTTGCCCAGCCCAGGTGACTTGGTTGGAACATCATCCCATGCCACAAGAGGTTTGGGGTTGCATTTCCAGTTAGGGCACACACCTGGGTTGGAAGTTTCATCCCTTGTCAGGGTGCATATGGAAGGCAACTGATTGTTTCTTTCTCACATCAATGTTTCTGTCTTTCTCTCTCTCCCTCTCTCTTTCCATCCTTCCCATCCTCACTCCCTCCCTCTCTTTCTCTTCCTCTTCCCTTATCTCTGAAAGCAATAAAACATAACCTCAGGTGAGGATTAAAAAAATAAAGTAATATGTAACTTAGATAAGTATAGGAAGTTCTAAAACCCTTCATACAAAAATAGTGGTAATTATGGGTTTTAATTGGGTAGAAAGAATGGCTGGATTAAGAATAGACTATAGGTTAGAGTGAAAATAGTTGAAGAACCCCCACCTTAAAAAAAAACTATAGGAACCTACATAAGATTATATGCAAAGACAGGGTATGATCCTGTAATATTAAAGTTAATTCAGTCCCCAGCTATTATGCAAGTGAGGACAATAATATAAAGCAAGGAAGATAATATAAAAATAATAATATAATTCTACCAGGAGGGTACACATGGGATCTAAAATATTATATTAAGTAAAATTCAGAGATCTAGGATCTGGATGCCCTTTACAAATTTGCTCTGGTCTAACTGCCATTTGGCACCACTTGCCCCATGCTGGCAATTGTCCCTCTGATTTAAATAGTATTGGGGATGATTCTAGTACTAAAGAGTGCCCATGACCTTCAGGACAGGGACAATTATTCCAGGAATCTCCCAGTTAGTTGCTATCTTTTTATTAGTTCTACCAGGGAGACTGAGCCAAAAGAATTTTGGGGATGTGGGGACCCACCCTCTGCTCTCCCACTACTTTGGATGGGTTGCCTGCAGCTTTCCCTGTTGGCCTAGAAACACCCACCCACTCCCAGTAGATAATAACTTTGCCTATTCCCTTTGATAGAAGAGGTGGGGGCTAAGTAGAAGGTGGGAGCTAATCAACAAGTGTATTATATATGAATTTACATTATTAAGGATGATTTAAACCACTTTTTTTGTACCTCTGTAGTGATTTGGGCCTGAACCAGTATTGCTTCTGTAGAAATATCTCAGAAATAGATAATAGTTGAGGTCTGAGGAAAAGCATATGAGCAGGCATATGAGATAGCAAGAGAGGGCTGGGGGGGCGGGGGATGAAAGAAAGATAGACATATAAAAAGTCAAAAGAAAAAAAGGACAGTTCTGGAAGGAAAATGATCTGAAAAAGATGAGAAAGAGAAAATTCAAAGGGAAGGCAAGGAAAGAAGGAGGAAAGAGAAAAGTAGCGTGCAAAGAAGGGAAGGAAACATATGAGAGAAGAAAGGGAGAACAGGAAGGGTGGAGAAGGAGGAAGGGAGAAACTTACGGCATTATTCTACACTCCACAGGAATTTGCCCTGGATTAAAAAAAAAAAATCTAAAAGAAGAAAATCTTACCTGGATGGACCTGGAGAACGTTATGCTAAGTGAAATAAGCCACTCGGAGAAAGACAAATACCACATGATTTCACTCATATGTGGAATCTAATGAATAAAATAAATTAACAAATAAAGTAGAAACAGAATGATAGAGACAGTCAGAGGGAAGGGGTTTGGGGAGCTGTGAAAAAGGTAAGGGGATTAAGAAGGAAAAAAACACAAAGAATGGGACAACAGTGTGGTTATTGCCAGAGGGAAAGGGGGTGGGGGGATAGAAGAGGGCAAAGGGAGGACAAACGAGGTAGTAAGAGACTTTATTTTGGGTGGTGAATGCACAATGCAATGTATAGACGATGTATACAGAATTGTACACTTGAAACCTATACAATTTTATTAACCAATGTCACCTCAAATTCAGTTTAAAAAATTATGCTTAGAAAGTAGTAGTCATCTTAAATTCATGTTAGAGTAACCACTAAATAATATTTCTCAACTGCTTTCTTTAAAAATACTGTCTCTATTCTCCAAGATACCACAGGAGAAATTAGGAAAAAATGCCAGGAGGGGTTTTTTCCAAGTTTCTTTTCATTGTCTGATAGTATGTAGCAAAATAATGGGCCCTTCAGTAAGAAGAAAATCTTTGATCTGTGTTGTGTCCCTTTCCCTGACTCGTAAAAATTGTCTATGTCCTTAAAAGGATCAAATAAGAATTGACAGAGTATTACAATGTGAATACCTGGGGATTTATATTAATAACAGAAGGAAGTGATCAAGAGCAGAAATCTGAGTTAAATGCCAGATGTGAAACAAATGTTTAAAGTTAACAGGGTCCACAAGAAGAAGACATTGAGAGGATGATATAAACTGACTTTAAAGCAATTTAAAATACATTTCATTACATGTAGTCTAACCAAAATCAAGTCTGGCTGCCTGCCACTGGAAAGCCGGTACTTGGCAGGTGCTGATGCAAAGGAAAGTGGTTTATTCAGATGCCAGCCACCTGGAAGATGGGGGTGGAGACTCATGTCACAAAGGCCATCTCTACTTCTCAGTGGAGCAGAAGTTTTTTGTTTTGTTTTGTTTATTTGTAAGAAAGAGGGAGGAACAGAACAAAGAGATGGAGGGAGGGGGTCAAAAAGTTCTCTACCTGCAGACAATCACAGTCCATTCCAATAAGGCAAGTGATGATCCATTGTGCATCAGCCTGGCTCCACAGTTGAAGATCAGAAAATCTCCTGCAGCTGGGATGCCTAAAGGTCTGCATTTTCTGAAGTTAGTTCCTAGGATTCTTATACAAACATGTTGTTCATCTACAAGCTACATATTAGAGTCAGCACTTACAGACTCAATGTCAAAAGAATGGTTGGGGTAGGTTAAAATTTCCCACCATTATAATTTTCCACTGTTACAGTAGGATAATTATGGGAAAATGTGATAAACTAACAATTGTTTATATCCCAAAATTTATTTAAAATTGTTCAACTCAGATGGCAGAGAATTTAAGGAAGGGAAATACATTGTTATCAGTAATAATTAAAGCATAACCTGAAATAAAATTTCAATGTCTAAGCAATACATGGTGGACCATTCAGCAACATTTGGTATTCATGAGAGATTAGTTGCAGCAGAGAGAAAGGCTCCTATTTGTGAGCATTTTCTGTTTGTTTTGTTAAAAAGATCATCTCTGTATCTTAACAAGCTAATACTATTATTTTATCTGTTCCTAGTGATGAATATCTTAGGCCAAAGTCAACCATAGAAATGTTCTAAACAAAAGAATAATTTCTCATATTAAAAAAATGTCGATCCTTCAAAGACCTAGGCAAACTCTGATGCTTAATATTTAACAATTTAGAGATATGATCATAATAATAATTGCTATTTTTCTGGAGATTATGAAAAGCATCCATAAGATTTGAAACACCACAGGTTCTAAATGTTCCACAGGACAACCAGTCATCTCAGCCCAGCTTCTACTGTCATTATAAAGTCCCTTTGAATTGGAAAAAAGGAAGAAAATGTCATTGTTCAAGCTGATATAACAGAAAACACAAGATTTGTGTATTGTAGTTTTATTTTTTTGAAGTAATAAAGTAATATGAGAAACATGTGGCCCTGGTTAGTGTGGCTCAGTAGACTAAGTGCCAGCATGCAAATACAAGGGTTGCTGGTTCGATTCCCAGTCAGGGCACATGCCTTGGTAGCAGGCCAGGTCCCCAGCAGGAGGCATTTGAGAAGCAACCACACATTGATATTTCTCTCCCTCTCTTTCTCCTTCCCTTCTCTAAAAATAAATAAATAAAATATTTTTTCAAAAAGAAACAAGTAAATTATCCCAGTGTATTAGTTTTCTATTGTGATTATAACACGTTATCAAAATTCTTCTAGCTTAAAACAATACTGAAGTCTGACAGGGGCCTCCTTGGGCTAAAATCAAGGTGTTCATGGGCCTATATTCTTTCTGGAGGCTATAGAGGAGAAGTCATTTTCCTTGAGTTTTCTGGTTTTCAGAAGCTGCCTGAATTCCATGTCTCATGACCTATTCCATTTTCAAAGCCAGCAACAGCTGATCGAGTCTTTCTCACATTTTACCATCATGATGCTGACTCTTCCCACTTCCTCTTTCAGTTTAAAAGACCTTTGTGATTATATTGGGCCTACTCAGATACTCCAGGATAATCTCCTACTTAAAGTTTCCTGATTAGCAATCTTAATCTAAAATCTTAATACCCCTTTGCCATGTAATATAACAGGTTCACAGGTTTGGGGTTAGGAATTAGGGACATTTTTGAGGGATCATTATTTTGCCTGCCACACTTGGGTGCCTATCCATGATTCAGATAAATTCCCTTACACCTTCTAACTCAAGATATATATATATTATATCATATATATGTATATATGACAGTAATATCCTGAATTAGTGTTTACTATTAACATGTATACTTTAAGTAATTCTACATGTTTGTAGGCATAGCAATATGTAGTATCATTTACATTTTTTTTTTCCGGACACCTTAATATATGTAAAATTCTCAGCCAAGATGGATGCATAGGTAGATATACTATGCTTCCTTGCACAACCAAAAGAAGGACACCAATAAATTAAAACACAAAATACAACCAGAACTGCAAGAAAATTGAACTGTATAGAAGTCCAACAACCAAGGAGTTAAAAAAGAAATATTAATCCAGACCGGTAGGAGGGGCAGAGCTGGGCACTTGGGTGGAGACAACTCACAGCAAGATGGAGGCTAGAGGACTGGGGTGGGCAAGGCAGTGGATGGCACACTGGGCTGTCCCACATTTGCATGCACATGAACCAGGAGGAACTATTGGGAAGTGAAACAGACCACATAACCCAGGGATCCAGTGTGGTGAAATGAAGCCTCAAAACCTCTGGCTATAAAAATCTGTGAGGGTTGAGGTGGTGGGAGAAACTCCCAGCCTCACAGGAAAGTTCCTTGGAGAGACTCACAGGGTCCTAGGATGTACACAAACCCACCCATCCCCTGGAATCAACACCAGAAGGACCCAATTTGCTTACAGGTAGTGGAGGAAGCAACTGAAAGCTGGTTGAAAGCTGAACAAGCAGCATTATCCCTCCCCTGATCCATCCCCCACATACAGCACCACAGCACAGTGATGTGGGTTGCCCTGCCCTGGTGAACACCTAAGGTTCCACCCCTTACTATGTAACAGGTGTGCCAAAACAAGAAAATGTGACTCAAATGAAAGAATAGATCAAAGCTCCATAAAAAATACAGCTAAGTGATGAAAAGATAGCCAACCTATCAGATGCACAGCTCAAAACACTGGTAATCAGAATGCTCACAGAATTGGCTGAGTATAGTCACAAAGTAGAAGAAAAAGTGAAGGCTATGTTAAATGAAATAAAGGAAAATGCACAGGGAACAAATAGTGATGGGAAGGAAACTGGGACTCAAATCAATAATCTGGACCAGAAGGAAGAAAGAAACATTCAACCAGAACAAAATGAAGAAACAAGAATTCAAAAAAATGAAGAGAGGCTTATGAATCTCTGGGAAAACTTTAAACATTCCAACATCTGAATCATAGGGGTGCCACAGGAAGAGGAAGAGCAAGAAATTGAAGACTTATTTGAAAATATAATGAAGGAGAACTTCCCTAATCTGGCCAAGGAAATAGACTTCCAGGAATTCCAGGAAGCTCAGAGAGTCCCAAAGAAGTTGGACCCAAGGAGGAACACACAAAGACACATCATAATTACATTATCTAAGATTAAAGATATGGAGAAAAACTTAAAAGCAGCAAGAGAAAAGGAGTCAGTTACCTACAAAGGAGTTCCCATAAGACTATCAGCTGATTCTCAAAAGACACCTTGCAGGCAAGAAGGGGCTAGAAAGAAATATTCTAAGTCATGAAAGACAAGGAGCTACATCCAAGATTACTCTCTCCAGGAAAGCTATCATTTAGAATGGAAGGGCAGATAAAGTGCTTCCCAGATAAAGTCCAGTTAAAGGAGTTCATCACCACCAAGCCCTTATTATATGAAATGTTAAAGGTAATTATCTAAGCTGGTTGAAAAAGAAGGTAAAAAATATGAACAGCAAAATGACAACAAACTCACAACTATCAACAACCAAACTTAAAAACACAAAAACAAAAATGAATTAAGCAAACAATTAGAACAGGAACAGAATCACAGAAATGGAGATCACATGGAGGGTTATCAGTGGGGAGGGAGAGGGAGAAAGGTACAACAAATGAGAAGCATAAATTGTCTATAAAATAGACGGGGAGATTAAGAATAATATAGGAAATGGGGAAGAGGTACAACAAATGAGAAGCATAAATTGTCTATAAAATAGACAGGGGGAGATTAAGAATAATATAGAAAATGGAGAAGTCAAAGAACTTATATGTATGACCTACAGACATGAACTAAAGTGGGAGAATGCTGGTGGGAGGGGGGTGCCGGGCAGAGGGGAATAAAGGGGGAAAATGGGACAACTCTAAAGGAAAAAGTACATAAAATTCTGCAATGTACCTTTTTATTAAACATTATGCTTTTGGATAATTCTATATCATCTATTTTCAGTAATGTTCTATATGAATATATTATGATGAACATTATTTCACAAATCAACTTGTTACCATGTGCAAAAGTTTTTCTTCGGTAAACACGTAAAAGTAGAATTGCTGAATGAAAGATAAGCACATGTTTAAATTAACTGTCAAATTGCTCTCTAACGTGGGTTTGCCAGTTTACATTGCTAGAAACACTATATTAAGTGTTCTCATTTCTCTGTATCCTCACAACTTTATAAATATTTTCCATGATGTTACAGACTGAACTGTGTACCCCCAAAATTCATATGTTAAAGTCCTGACCCCAGCACTTCAATATGTGACTGTATGAAGGAGTTAGAGTATTTGAAGAGTTGATCAAATTAAAATGAGGTAGGCACTAATCTAATGTGATAGGTGCCTTCATATAATTTTTTCATAAGGTTTTAGCCATCCAAATTTTTAGAAGTATTGCTTTTTCCTTTTTGAATTTTATATACCTAATTTATCCTAATATAAATTATTTCCCTAAATAGCACTAAACAAGCATTATGAATACTTTTTATTTGTCTTTTATCTGCCTCTAATACAGCTTATCTTTGTTGAACAGAAGTTTTATTTTTTTAATTATTTTATTGTTGTTCAATTACAGTTGTCTGCATTTCTCCCCGACCCTAGCCAAACCCACCTTCTTTACTTGCTTCCACCCTGCCCTTGGTTTTGTCCATGTGCCCTTTATAGTTGTCACTTAAAAACCTTCCCCCTATTATCCCCTCCCACCTCCCCTCTGGTTACTATCAGATTGTTCTTAGTTTCAATGTCTCTGGTTATATTTTGCTTGCTTTTTTCATTTGTTGATTAGGTTCCAGTTAAAGGTGAGATCACATGGTATTTGTCCCTCACTGCCTGGCTTACTTCACTTAGCATGATGCTCTCCAGTTCCATCCACGCTGTCCTAAAGGGTAGTAGCTCCTTTTTCTCTGCTGCATAGAATCCCATTGTGTAAATCTACCAGTTTTTTGATCCACTCATTTACTGATGGGCACTTAGGTTGCTTCCAGTACTTGGCTATTGTAAATTGTGCTGCTATGAACATTGGGGGCATAGGTTCTTTTGGATTGGTTTTTCAGGGTTCTTAGGCTGTAATCCCAGCAGTGGAATTGCTGGGTCATAAGGCAGTTCCATTTTTAGTTTTCTGAGGGAATTCCATATGTTTTCCATAGTGGCTGCACCAGTCTGCAGTCCCACCAACAGTGCACTAGGGTTCCCTTTTCTCCACAACCTTGCCAGCATTTGTTTGATTTGCTTATGATGGCCATTCTGACTGGTGTGAAGTGGTATCTCATTGTGGTTTTAGTTTGCATCTCTCTGATGGCTAGTGATGCTGAGCATCTTTTCATATGTCTCTGAGCCCTCTGTATTTCCCCCTTGGAGAAGTGTCTGTTCATGTCTTTTGCCCAATTTTTAATTGTTTGTTTTTTCTTCCTGGAATGGAGTTGTGTGAGTTTTTTATGTATTTTGAAAATCAAACCCTTGTGTGAGGTATCATTGGCAAATATATTTTCCCATATAGTTGATTCTCTTTTCATTTTAATGCTGTTTTCTTTAGCTATGCAGAAGCTTTTTTAATTTGATGAGGTCTCATTTGTTTATTCTTTCCTTTATGTCCCTTGCTCTAGGGAACATATCAGTGAAGATATTGCTGCATGGAATGTCTGAGATTTTCCTGCCAATGTTTTCCTCTAGGACTTTTATGGTGTCACGACTTATATTTGTCTTTTATCCACCTTGAATTTATTTTTGTGTATGGTGCCAGACTGCTTCTTATAATTAACTTCATGTAAAGTGAATTTATGTCTGAATTCTTAAAGTGTTGGCTCTTGTTAGCTTTGACCATATTCCTGTGGCTTGAGTTATTATGGCATAATCTTTAATTCTCTCCCAATAATAATTATTTTCCTTTCTATTCTTTTGTGCTCTGTGTTATCCCTCACCCCCATCTCTAGTAATTTTGCAATCATTTCCTCCTGGTCTCTAACCTTATACTAAAACCAGGTCTTATAATGAGATTTGACAGCTTCTGCCTCTTGATAAGACTGAAAATATCTGATTTGAATACAGATTCAGTCATGCATCATTAGAATGTTTTGTAGTTCCTCATTCTGAATTAGTACCTGTATTAACCTTCCCTACTGGATGAACAGCTTGGTATATGCTGTAGCGGTTAGCTATGATCTGAAATGAACTTTGTTGTATTTTGGTTTTTTTCTTTTACTTTTCTTTACCTGTAAGAAATTCTCATTCAAGGCCTTAATTTCAAGCAATAAACTTAATTTTCATCTGCTTTCTCTTTGTCTCCCTCCATGTGAAATACTTTTAGTCAACTTCACTCTGAAAGTATCACATTCCTGGCTGCCACTATCTATATTGGATCAAGACACCAGAAAGGCCATGATTTCAGTACCATTAATGTAACTTGTCTATTTCTTTTCCTATTCTCAGGCATATTGGTCTTATGGTGAACCTTGCCTAGGTCCACTGGCTTTCCATTGTTAAAAATTATTTTCACTGCTACAGTTTTGAGTACAAAGTAGTGTATGATATAGTAACTTCAACTCATACCATATTTGGTTTTCACAAACACATGTAAAATATGATAAAGTTATCTATTTCTCATTATATAAAATTCAAAAATTAAATATAGAGAAAAAAGGATCTCATTATTCTGTGTGGAATAATGCCAATAGGAATTTTTCCCTTAAGAAAGAATAATCCATTTAAATCAGTGGTTTTCAAAGTTTGAGTTTTTAATAACCTGAAGATCATGTTTAAAATGTGAAATTCTGGCACCTAATCTCAAAAATTTCTGATTTTGTGGTTCTAGTATTAACTATTGGTGGGGAATGGAACAATTTTAATGCATGCCAGGTAAAATATCCTATTAAAATGGTTTTTTAAAACTCTAAATTGTACCTCATAGTGCCTGGTTTTTAAAAACTGACCTATTCCTAACTTATATACCTTATGGAAAGTGAAAGAAAAAGATAATTTATATTAAAAGAATCTTTTTTCCTTTCCTCTTAAAATTTCTCATTTTTATTTAGCTTAATTATCTTAAGAAAATTCGGTTTAAAAATAAATTGTATCTAATAAAACCTAAATGAGATAATGCTACTCACTTTGATCATAAATGGCCCTAGTTTGTACAAAAAATGAGGCACATTTTTTGTCATAGTAACTGCTTCCCAATGTTTTTGTGAAGTTAAAAATAGCCCCTCTTCCCTCGGTGCATAGGTATGTTCCATACTTTCTTTCCTTTCTTTCTTTCTTTCTTTCTTTCTTTCTTTCTTTCTTTCTTTCTTTCTTTCTTTCTTTCTTTCTTTCTTTCTTTCTTTTTCTTTCTTTCTCTCTCTCTCTCTCTCTCTCTCTCTCTCTCTCTCTCTCTCTCTCTCTCTCTTTCTTTCTTTCTTTCGCTCCTTCCTTCTTTCTTCCTTTCATCTATCTTTCTATCTTTCTTATTTTTTCTGGTGCAATAGAGGTTGAAAAGGAAAGGCTATAAGAAGGTACAATGAAATATATACCAGTTTAAAGGTCATTGATTTAAGGCAGAGCAAAGAAGGAAACAGTAATAAATGCTAAGTCGTGTAGAGAAAGTCAAAATGTCTGACTAATTACCGCATACGCTTCCCTTCCCAGCCTCACATTCGTGAAGCTATGTAGTTTAGTACCTTAGTGCTGCCAAGGTCAATTACCAAAGCCAATTTCATGCATGGGCAACACTGAGTTTTACCCTCTCTTTTTCCTCCTCCCTGTTTAAGCCAGAGAAAATGTATTCCTAAGCCATCCCAAATTCAAACTTATAAATGGGGACAAATACTACAATCCATATTTTAGAGTGTTTTGTTAACACTGTAACTCATATTCCATAAAACCAACCTAGATGTGATAGTTGTTTATTGTGGCATCTAACATTGAAAACAGAGAGATTTCACAAAGGAATGAAACATTTCTCAAAAAAAGGTTAAAGTAAAATGAGGCTATGGTATTGAAAAACTCAGAAAATGTTTGGAATTAAAATCAAACTTTACAAAAAACAAATGGAAGAGTCTCCTTAACATATTTATCATGTTACTATTACACATAATTATGTAGATTTAATAGGGCAGAAATGAATTATTTCTCTGATCCCTAATAAAATATATAATCATCTTTTAATAATTCAAGAACCATAAGGAAAATAAAGAGGTCCTCACTACAAGAATTTGATAGATTTATAAATTTTTTAAATTACCTTAATTCCCTTCCAAGGAGACAACTACTTGGCTATCTTTCACCATGGGAGATATACCATTGCAATATAGAAAGAAGATACTTATGGTTATACATTTCTGTTTTGAAAATAAGTTGATCACTATACCAAACTGAGATGTGAAGGTTTCTCAGTTTCTTACAACAGCACATTATCCTGAGTTTATATGTTCTTCGCTTTTGGTTGTGAGAAATGATGTGGTGCAACAGGGTTAAATGATGGAGATATAGATATGTCTTAAAATGTGAGTCAAATAACAACTTACAGCTATAAAACCAAGAATTAAATGTGAGGGCCATTCTAACTCTAAGCATATCCTCTTCCCATTTTACAACACAGCCTAGAATGTCCTTCCATCCCTTTATATGCAATTTTTACATTTTCAGCACCAGGTAAAATGCTGCATCCTTGATGAAGACTTCTCTGATTCACATGATTCAGAGTAATCTCTCCCTCATATAAAACACAGCAGCATTTTTTCTGTGTCTCCATCTCTTTCATAGACTCACAGCTCCTTAGCCTACTATTTTAGTCATTTGGGGTAAATGACAGTATTTGCTGCTACTATGTAACTTTGTTAAGGTATGCTATTTGTCATATCTGTACAGCACCTAATGAGTTAAAGACTTGCCTTGTCCCTAGTACATGTTTAATTTTTTAATGAATGAAGAGATTAAAAAATTCAACTCTTCTTGTAATTGAATTAATTAATGCACTGATCTAGTCACCATAAAGTAAGGATTTTCTTAGCTAGATATAGGAACAAGTTTACAATACTGGCCCTTAAAGTTAAAAAATAATTATGTAAGCTAATAGAATTTCTATAATTTTTCATGTAAAGTGTTGTTAAACTAGTTATTGCTAAAAATCAAGACTTTATATTTATTGCCATTAAATTTTAGGCTGTTACTTTTATCTAATTATCACAAACCATTGTTCTATTACTTTATAATGATTCTGTAATCCAATACATGAAGAATCTCTGCCTGTATTAAGGCATCTATATCTGGTAAGGTTTTATATATAAGTGATTGATAATGTATTGAATAAAAGAGGGACAAGAAAAGCACTGGAATTCTCTCACATGAATGAAAGTGACATTAACATGTCCTTTTTCAGTAAGTTTCTATATAATTTTCTATATCATTTTCGAGAGCTTATTTATTAGACTCAATATCAAATTATGTGTTTAAATTAAGATTAGCTATCTCTTCTAAAATTTATTTTGGGACATTTTATTTCTAAAAATGGATGGCTGGCTTATTTTAAATTACCTTCCTTATGGGAATAAATAGAGAATTAAAACAAAGAGAACTGGAAAATACAAAATATAATAGAGATGCTAGAAATTTAAAACACATTACTTAAATTAAAATCTAAAGAGATGGCCTGGCTGACATAGCTCTGTGGATTGAGCATGGGCTGCAAACCAAAGCATCGCAGGTTCGATTCCCAGTCAGGGCACATGCCTGGGTTGCAGGCCTCGGGCCCCAGCAACCTCACATTGATGTTTCTCTCTCTCTCTCCCCCTCCCTTCCCTCTCTAAAAATAAATAAATGAAATCTTTAAAAAAAATGATTTACAAAAAATAAAATCTAAAGAGATGAAGTTAATAGCAGATTAAATGTAACTGAAGAAAACATTAGTAAACAGTAAAATAAATGAAAAAGAAATATGGAAACTAAAGTCAGAGAGAAAATAAAAATAAAAAATGAAAAGAACTATAGGGGAAAAATGATAAACAGTAATAATGTGGTAAAAAATTCTAACTTACATGTAAGTAAAATGAATAAAACATTTCTAAAACTAAAAGAAATACATGAAGTCAGAAACTCAAGCAGTGCAAGCATGATTTTTAAAAAAAAGTCACACCTAATTATACAATGAAATACATATACAATGAAATACAATACAAAGCAATAGAGAAAAGAGACATACTATTTTCACAGAAGTAGCAGTAGCTTGATAACTAATTCTCACTAGAAACAATGGAAGCAAGTAGATAGTAAAATAGTCTTCAAATTGTAGGAAAAAAATAACTTTCTGGAGAAGAAAATGAAATTCAAGAAGCATTATTAAAGATTAAAAGGCCAGTTTATAATAACAAAAATGAAATTCACCAAGAAAATAAGCACTTCTAAATTTCTATGCTCTTAATCACATAGCCTCAAAATATACAGAACTAAAAGGAGAAATAAACAAATCTATCATTATTGCTTGTTTAACACACTTCACTGTCTAACACACTCAGTAACTGATAGAATACCCAAGCCAGGAAAAAAAAAGTATGGATAAGGATGATTTGAACAAAATTATTTAAAAACATGATCTAATGGGCATATAAACAAACTGAATTCAAAAACAGCAGAATAGATTATCTTTTTAAGTGGCTATGAACATTTAGGAAATCTGATGATAAGCTTAGGTAAATCTCAACAAATTTCAAAGGTTTGAAATTACAGTGAACTCCAATGTAAACTATGAGTTTCACATGATAATACTGTGTCAATGTAGGTTTATCTATCACAATAAATACAGATCAGGATGTTGATAGTGGGGCAGTTGATTACATAGGAAGATGGAGTATATAAGAACTCTCTACACTTTTCACAACATTTTTCTTCGAACCTAAAACTGCTCTAAAAAATTTAATTAAAAAGAAAAATATAAATTAAATTGAAGAAGATCCAAATGAACAGAGGCATATATTATATTCATGAATTAGAATATGTTGTAAAAATACTAATTCTCACCCACAGAGGCATATATTATATTCATGAATTAGAATATGTTGTAAAAATACTAATTCTCACCCTGACCAGCATGGCTCAGTTGCTTGGGCATCATCCTACAAAGAGAAAGGTCACTGGTTCAGTTCCCAGTCAGGGCCCACGCCTGGGTTGCAGGTACCATCCCAGGCAGGGCATGTGTAAGAGGCAGCTGATTGATGTATCTTACATAAATGTTTTTGTGCTCTTTTTCTCTCTCCCTTCTGCTTTCTCTAGGAATGGGTAGATAGAGTCTTTTAAAAACAGTTTTAAATAAAAATAAAGTATAAATAATAATTCTCCCTAGCTGATTCATACATTCAACACAACCCCAATCAATGTCCCAGCTAGATTTTATATGGAATTTCAGCAGCTCAAAGGAGTTTGGAAATAGCTGTTATCCATGTGTAAAGTCAAGATATTTTTAAAGCCTGCTTTGGAAAAGATTTGGGAATTTTTTCTCTGTTATTTCTTTTCCCACCTTTCTTTCTTTCTCTTCATCAACATATCAGAACAAAGAATGAAAGTATATTTTTAAAATAAATAAAAAGTATGTAAACAGAAAGGGTCAAAATAGCCAAGAATCTTGAAGGAGAACTGCTTGGGACAACTTACACCATAGTATAACAAAAGTCAGTTTAATAAAGTTACAGTAGTAAAAAATCTAATATATGTAAAAGGATATACAATGATAAAATAAAGCAGAAGACAGTCCAAATAAAGACATATAGACACTTGATTTGTGACAAAGATAGCAATACAGAGGAGTTAGGGGAAGAAAAGATTTTTAAATAAATGGTGGTAGTGCAGTTGTTTACTGG
The DNA here is from genome assembly GCA_004024845.1 of Tonatia bakeri. Lineage (NCBI taxonomy): Eukaryota > Metazoa > Chordata > Mammalia > Chiroptera > Phyllostomidae > Tonatia > Tonatia bakeri. Next base: position 260,745 of record PVIA01001642.1, read on the forward strand.
TTGGAGAACAACACAAGAAATTTGAGACTCTCCTTACACTAAACATAAAAATCAATTCCAATAGAGCATTTATTTACATGGGATATAAGAGGTAGTGCAATCAGAATGCTTGTAATATTTTTATGGAATTAGATCTGAAAAGGATTTTTAAATTAGATGAAAATGTCAAGCCATAAAGGAAAGGATGAGTATATTAGACAACGTTAAATCGGTTACTTCTGTTTAAGCAAAGACACCATTAATGGTGAAAATGCAAGCCTTGGTTAGTAGCTCAGTTGGTTGGAGTATCATCCCATATACCAAAAATTTATGGGTTTGATTCCCAGTTGGGGCACATGTGGGAGCCAACCAATCAATGTTTTTCTCTGACATCAATATTTCTCTCTCTCTCTTTCCCTTCCTCAGGTGAGGATTTGTTTTTTAAAGAATGAAAATGCAAGCCACAGAGTGGACAGTAATATTTGGGATACTATATGATGTAATATAGAACTCATAAATATCAATACAAAAATACTAGACAAATCCAATTTTTTAAATAATCAAAACATTTCAGTAGCCACTTAGAAAAGAGGATATTCATAATGGCTAAAAATCATATGAAAAGTTGAAGGCTTCATCAGTTAAGGCACTACAAATTAAAATCATATGTTATAGTATTGTAGACCCACCAGATTTACTAATATTAAAGGAGAGGGGAAAGAATTTCAGGGGAATTTCAGGGGAAAGGAGAAGGGCTTACAGGAACAAGTATAAAGGACACATGGACAAAAACTAGGGGTGGGTGGAAATGGGAGGGAGGTGGGGAGGGCTGGGAGGGTGGGCTGGGATATGAGTAAAAGATAGAAAATTGTACTTGAACAACAGTTAAAATAAAATTTTTAAAAAGTAATTAAATAAATAAATAAACAAATAAAAATAAAAAGATTAACAATACCAAGTGTTTTCAAGGA